>CM029130.1:18843913-18961413 GCA_016859345.1 Istiophorus platypterus
AGCAAACTGCTACTTACAGTAACATTGCATTATGTGAAGTGTAGGACACAGAGTTTTGAAACATTGGCCCATTCTAGGGATTAAAATGCTGAAATTCTGAAACAGCAGACTACTCCTTTACTGATACAGGATTTCCTCTAGATATAAAACAACTTGGTTCTCAGTGATTAAAAGGCCAAATGGTGCAGAACCTGCAATGAAATAATCCACTTCTTATTTCAGTGGTACCCACAGAGTCAGGAACTGCACAATGTTGTGTTGCAGCAAAGAGCCACTCTGATTCACCCCTGCTTACTCTTGTTTACATGCTGCTTTCAACGGGAGAAACTGTGGCACCGGTGGTTGTGCATCGAAGAGTGTGGAGCCGACGGTGGATTTTACAGCTGAGGTGCCCGCTTACTGTGGACAACCACCGGCGAACCCGCCTCATTGGAGCAGAGCATGAGGTGCTTGGCCATCTTCGGGCAGCGGCAGGCAAGCTACCGCCAGGCTGCACATCTTACGCCCGAGCGGCAGCGAAACTGAGCTCTTAAAATGGCTCCTCGGCCCGGGGGAGGGGCTGCTCGTCGGGGCGGATGCTCGCTCACCCTCTACGCCGACCACGGCATAGCTGCAGAGCCGACTGCCACGGAGTCCAGGCTAACGGTCACAGAGGAGTGTGCAGGGCACTGCCCGGCGAGCTGGGGCCGGCAGCGAGCCCCACGCCGAGGTCGGACTACCTGTCAGCAGTCTGAGCATTTATTTAACCTGCCTATGCAGAGTAACTGCTACAGAAACATCTGAGAGCGTTGGTCTCGTTCTTTATTATCATAATTTAAATAACATGTAGTGAGGCGGTGGGGGCTAGAGACCTCCGCAGTACTCGTATGCTGGGAAAAGTAAAATGAGCAGGAAAATAAGTTGGCAACATTTAAACCGGCAACTTGTGGGTCGGAGTTCTGATGAAAATGTCAACAGTCAATAAAAAAAAATAAACATTGTGCAGATTCCGCTTTTTGGCCTGATATCTCCTGTTTGCTCGAAAAGTCTGGGTCTAAGTACATTTTATCCTTCACTGAAGCTGCTGACAGATGATATTTTGTATTTTTATGAATTTTTATAAAGTAAAAAACAAAGTTTTCTCTGCCAAATATGCATCATTGTCAGAGTCAAGAAAAAAGTCTTTAGACCAGAGGAAGGTTTGGTATCAGGAGATGAGGAGAAACCATGAAGGCAGGTTTTCAACCAAATATGGAAGAACAAATCATCAAATCCCATCTTAATTTCCACGACCAGGTAAAATCCAACTTCTATTATCAGGCACAAAGGACCAATTCACATGTCCCTGCGGCCCGGACATCTCCGTGGCCCCAGGGCCGAGTTTCGCCGGGTTGGACGAAGGCATTCGTTCGGTAAATGACTCCTAGCGTGTCATTGCCCAACAGATGAGACTAATTTTAGAGTCATTTACGCCGAGGGCCTGGGGTAACATTCTCATCCCAGCTTGACTCCTGCTACACTGAAGATTTGTGAGTCAATGACAAAATTGCTGGTGTGGGAGTGAGTCAGCATTGTACTTTAACACATGCAGAAAAAACCCCTCCTCCGCCTCCCTCCGCTTTAGGCTGCAAAATGTTTACACTGAGACTCAGGTGCAGTCAAATGAGCAGCGTTCAGGCTACGTGTTTCTCCTCCTCATGTTCCGAAGTGAATAATTCCACTTGACACCCTCCGACACCGAGGACGATATTCATCTTACAGACTAATGGGAGTCACGCGTGAGTCACGTTGAAGACCAGGATCCTGTTTAGACACATCAGTGTAGATACTAATCTCTAAAAGGCCAGAAGACGCCCGAGCCCCCCCCCCCCCCCCCACACACACACACACACACACACACCTTCCTGTCGTACTTACACCCCGGAGATAATAATGAAGTAGTAAAATACAGACCGTCTTTGAGGTTATCATCAGTATCTGTGATTTAAGCCTCGTTCTGCTCGGTTAGGTCAGTTGTTTTCACACAAACCTCTGCCGACCCAGTAACGGGGGTTATTTTAGCAACATATGTGCGATGGTGCCGGTTCACAAAACCTGGACAGGGACTCACATTGAACGGGTCGTTTCTGTATCGAAACCCCCGATGCGAGCCGGACCCTGGTCGTCCTGGTAACATTAACATTGTGGGACCGTCGCAGTTTGGGTCCTTAACCGTGGACAGTTTTCCATGTTTATCTCACATGACTCCTGAACTTCCTCCTCCTCTCTCGTCATTACTACCAGGACTTGCACTAGGGAGGAGAACTGCCCCAATCTGGTCCTCTGAGGACCTAGACTAGTACGGTGTGCACCGTACTCAACTTCCTTTGTGTTTTCTTCTTTGCTTCTGCTTTTTGAGCTTCCCCCTAAATCCTTACGATATTTAGACTCCATCATTAATGAGATCGGGGCCCCGAGTCCCGTATCCGTGTGAGGATGCTGGAAAAGTCCCCAGCCGTCATTCATCATGTTGATTTAACCTGGAGTTTGCTTAGTGCTTGTTGTTTGAAGCCGTTTTGTGGGCTGGGGGCCACGTGAGCCGCGACGGTGCCGAATGGAGGAGTAAAAGGTGGAGTGGAGAGAAGGGAACGGCGAGTGCGTCGGGCGTACAGGTCAGCTCACGTCAGGCCACGGATCTGTCTGCGCCAGGCCCTGACTTCTGGTGATGGCTTCCTCGAGTCGACCAGTCGCTGACCAGCTGATGTGGCTTAACGGGTCAAATGGATGCCGAATGGTGTAAACCTGTTGAACGCCGGCATACCGTTGACTGGATAAGTGAACTCAGAGGCTGCGATCATAAACTCGTACAGCAATGATCCATAAACAAAAAACTGCCTGTGACAAGGAACTAAAACAAGTTTAATTGTAAATCTGCATATCGACTTTTGTGGACACTAACCAATTAGATCTGTCCAGAGCTGAATCGATGTGTGTGTGATCCTAGTGAAGACACCTGTGGCCAAACAATTAAGAACAACTCAAATTATGTGTCCACGGTGGAGCCTGCGGATGAGGATCCATTCAGGATCGTTCCACAAGCTAAACTTGGAGAGAGCGAGGTTCTCCGTGGAACAGGAGAACCTCGCAGGGCGATGCCGCAGGGCATCAGTCTCACGGACTCTCCACTTACACTGAAGGCTTCAGAAAATCATTAGGTAACCGAGCAGAGAGCCTTCCTGTCCATCCACCTGCCACTTTCTCCCCCAGCTCTATTTGATTTTCCTTCCATTTCATGCAGATAGTGTTTCGGGGGGGGGGGGGGTTGTCTCCAGCAGCCCGGGAGATGGCGTCACAACGAACCTCCATCATGGGCTGGTCCTGGGATGAACTGGAACGCTGTAGCACTTAGACCAGTAACAACCAGTGGTTCTTAGTGGGAAGGAAACGAGCCCAAGGACGGGGAGCGAGCGACCGAAGCGGGCGGCTCCTCCGCCTGAATCCAGTGGAGAATTACTGATAGGATTGGTCCTGCTTGGTCGGTATCAGACCGGGTCGGCTCAGGAGAACAAGAAGTTAAAGGTTTTTCTCTGTTTAGAGACGTGACGTCACGACTTTCTGTACGATCGTGGCACATATTGGCGTCATCTTTGGACAGTTGTGTAGCTGAAGTGTCTGAGACCTTTCAAACTTTTGAGCATAACTGTGAAATATTGCTCCTGCGTTGTTCCTACGTCGCTCCTACGTTGCTCCTACATCCAGCCGAGGGAGAAGGTGGAGCTGTGTGGCCCCCCACCACCACTGGGCTCCCAGGGCTCGTACAGATACAGAACTGTGTCACGCTTGTATTAAAAATAAATCCGAGCTATATTCTTTATTTAATAGTTCCAGCACACGCTGTCCTCGGTCTACAGGCCCCGATTCCCACATGAAGAATTCACTTTTTCTCTCACGTACGTATAATTACTTTTTAATAAGAGGAGTCTCAGTCCAAAATGAGATATCCACAGCTAAAAAAACTCTGACACCCAATTACACATGTTAGGATTGTAATAGCTACGATTACACTAACTACACATTTATAACAAATAACACAGATTTTATTTTCTCCACATCCTAAAATTCAACTCTGCTGTAAAAGCTAAAAAAATTCAAAGAAACCTCGTTTGATTTTTTTTTCCAGCAACACAACAAGCTTCAGACACAATATTACCATTTTATCACCTTGAAACCTGCTATTGGCAGTTTTTAGTCAACAGTTGTCTTTTTACTCACCCAGACGCTACGCAGCAACGTTATCATTCATTTGGAGCCACAAAAATGACGTCTCTGTGCAGCTAAACTGAAAACCAATACGTTCACTAGGAAACGAATTTACTGGATGAAGATTTACATTATTAACCAGGAGGTGGTTAGGCTGCGATGGAGGTTGAACAAAGAACATGACTGTCAGACTACAGACCAGGTCCACATCCAGAGTCCCCTCTTTGGTTCAGGCTCAGGAAAGATGGTGGTTCTGGTTCTGCATAAATAAACAGGATCTGTCTGAAGTCACTGTGAAACTTTTCTGTATTAAACCAGACCAGGATCTCTCCTGAACCTGAACCAGGTTCTGTGAGGGTCTGAACAGAACTATGAACCAGTTTAACGATGCTCGAGTAATTACAGGTGGATGTTGAGCTGCAGGATCAGATGTGGTGGAAAACATGAACATTTTAATGATACATTGAGTATCAGCAAATTTTTAATTTATCAAATACGAAAATTAACATTTCCTCATTACATCAATGGAAAAATTATCTGGTTGCAACTACATTTCCCACAAAAACACATTTACTGTTGTAGTTGCATAGAAACTTTTTTTTTTTTTTTTTGGACACAAGGTTGGTGTCTATAAACCAAAGACTCAGTTTCCAATACTCATGTTCCTCTTAGCTCTGGTTTGGTCTCCACCAGCTCCTAGGGGAAACATCTGGCTCTTGCACCAATGCACCATAACAACCACAGGGTTGTTAATAATTCTCTGGGTTTGCCAACGCAACCCCTGTCAAATCACGTTTGTTGATATGAAAATACTGATGAGTGTAGGAAAAAGCCAGAAGGAATATTTCTGGCAAAGTCCAAGAAGCAGTTGTTATTCTGAAGAATAAATAACATGACGCCTGTTTGAAAGTATTTTTTTATTAAAATGTGTTTCAAATGTGTCTCATCGATTTAAACGAAAATGCTCCAGCTAAAAATACATGTTAAATGAAACAACCCAATCATTTTCCGTCATTGACGCCCATAAAAAGCATTTAGCATGAGGAAGATCAGGTTGTAGGTCAGTCGTAGCTGCAAAGCGTTACCACAGTGTTTACCTGAAGTGACAGCGAAGGGGATCATCTGCAGGTTTTAAATATTAATAACCATGTGGTGTGATATTTTCCCCAAAACCGACACATACAGTAGTATTCAGAAAACAAACTCTCAATATGGTTGTCTTACACGTTACAAGCGACTGCACGTCGTTGCTCAGCCGAGCATTTACCCCACAATCTTCTCGCTTCGAATCAAACAAGCTGCGAATCCCACAAGTAAACTGTGAAGCGGAGGTGGCCGCGAGAGGTTCAGGGTCTGTCAGAGGTTCATCAGCAAAGAGAACTGCTGTTTCTAGCCCCTGAGCGTCCACCATGATTCACACAGAGCTCTATGTCTGCGTCCCGCATCCCCGGCGATACTAACGCCACCACAACGCTTAATCAGATCCCACTCTTGAAAAAATCCGTTCCATACCTCGTGCGAGTTTCTTTCTTGAGCAAATTTGCGAAGCTACAGAAAGACAGATTTTTCAGCGCCGCACTTCCTGGCCGATTGTGTGTTTTTATGCCAGAGGGCAGAGGAGGTGCACCGACTCTTCCTACAGTTAACTTTAACCTCCTGGGAGGTTTCCGTTACCGGCCGCAGTCAATACGGGGCTGGCAGCGCCTGCATTACCATATGTCATCATTGTCAGCCAGAGACCCCCGACAGCTCTGAGAGAAAGTGCATTAACAGTATTTACAATCCCGGTTCCGTGGAAAAGAGGCTGCGGTACTTGAGTCTGGTCTCGGCGGTACCTCGGAGAGCTTTGAATTTTTTATGTTGTTAGCTCTGAGCCAAACTGTCTTCGACGTTCGGTGGCTGGCACAAGTCAAAGAAGAAAACGTGTTTGGGAGAGAGCTAATAAATACAGCGAGGAGGTAACTTCCTACCGGAGCAGGCAGATATATCTTGTTATTTTAGAGCCTGATTCTGCTTAAAACACTGCAACATAACACTGCATGATAGAGCGCACGTAATTGTTGACACACTTGATAACCCTCCTGCCAAAAGACAAAGATAGAGCACGGGAGTTTGTCGTCGGGGATTTGCTGATGTTACCGTTAGTTTTGTATGAGACAGCAGGGACCCGGGGGGGTCTGGGGGGGTCTGAGCTCCTTTCTCTCTGGGCTCAGACCCGAGGGGCAAACACCCGACTCAAGCTGCCACCGCTGCATCACTGCACGGTAACGTCCGGGCTCCACACCGATTTGGACTGGGTCTACCGAAGTGAGAGCGAAGGGGATCAGCAACGACTGACTAAGGGATGAAGTCAGTAATATCCGATACCTCCAATTCTCTAGGAACAGTTAACAAACATAAACTCAGCCAGACCATGTGCAAAAACAGACGTTGTTGGGGAGTATTTTCAGCAGCGGATTAATCCGCATTTGCTGCTGTAGTGAGTTTTTGTGGCAGCGTGACGGTGTGTGTGTGTGTGTGTTTGTGAACGAGACTAAATAAACTAGTGTGTGTGTGTGTGTGTGTGAGTGTGTGTGTGTGTGTGTGTATGTTCACGGTGATGAAGGAACATGTCACCCAGTGAAACACTGATGTGCTTTTGATAGTTTTTGGACAATAATGAGTCTCAGAGGAACCAGACACATCAGGCTGAGACACACACACACACAATGGTCATTAGTAGATGATTTAAAGAAAAAGAATATTATCACAAAAACAATATCCTTCAAAACAGAGGAAACAGATGTATCACATGATAAATTCATGGATACATAATCCTAGACAATGTCTACTACTGTCCCCTAGACCACTGAGGCCAGATCACTGAGGCCAGATCACTGAGGACCAGATCACTGGGCTCCACGTCCCTGAGGATCATATCACTGCGACCAGATCACTCAGGACCAAATCACTGAGGGGCACGTCCATGAGGACCAGATCAGTGAGACCACGTCCCTCCCTGAGGACCAGATCACTGAGACCAGATCACTGGGCTCCATGTCCCTGATGACCAGATCACTGAGACCACATCACTGAGACCTGATCACTGAGGACCACGTCCAGGACCGTCATGTTTAAAAAAGTTGATCTATTTGCTTTCGAAGCGGTTTCAACATCAGACACTCAGAATCAGTCATTTTCCTCAGGTGGTTTCTGCGGTTGCCACAAAACGACACAAAACGAGCCCCCTGCATGAACTGTAAAAGTCGAAACCAAGGCCAGCTCAGGCGTTAGTGGAAAATAACTGGGCGTCACGTTAGCAACCGCCAGGCTTTGAGCGGGAGCAGCAGCTGTGGCTGGAGGGAGCTGACGGCAGCTTCCTGCTCCTCTGTGGGGGGCTGATGTTACCAGCGCTGACGGTGAAACTCCCTGTTTAACATGCAGTCCTCTGCTAACAGACGTTGTCCTGTGTTAATACGACTGAGCTCCCATCTGACACCTGTGCTCCAGATGTCCACATCTGCTGACACCTAAGAGGCAGTGAATGGGGCTCCTGAACCGCGGATTGCATCTGCTCCCTTTCCGCTGCCAGTCCACATCCAGCCGTCCACCTCTGTTTCCTGCCCTCTAATTGAGCCCCACGTGCTCGGACACGGTCGCATCATGCAGCGGATCCTGTTCGAGGCCGCGGTCTTTGAACCGGTGGAGACCACGATCAGCAGGCAGAGCCTGAAAGCACGGGTTTGATCCGGCGGCGTAACCAGGCCCGCAATTAGCATCACAGACACAGAGAAAATGGTTCATTACGTGCAGGGATGGAAAAATCATCACATTTTACAGCTTCAGTGGCAACGGAAGCTATAACGGAGGGTTGGCTGGTCGCCAGTCGCCATTCTAACAAGATGACAGCTCCTTCAACAGGGCCGAGCCCACCATGCTCTGAATGTGGCCACCGGCCGGTGAATGGGACCGAGCGTGACGCAACCCTCTGAAAACGCCGCCCAGACATTGCTGTCAGGTCTGGAAGGTTCTGCGGTGCACTCCTACTATATGTGAGTTAATGTAAATGAAGGGACAGAATTTCTTCAGTCTCATTCTGTGGCTTAGAGGAGATGGTCTGAAGGCTGAGCGGCTTATTGGACCACACTGGCCTCCAGTTGCCACATGACGCAGTATCACACACTCGATGACAGGGTTTTTATTCAGGAGACGGCGCCTGTCGCTGCATTTCTGGAACCATAAAATAATACAGCATTGTTGTATTTAAACAATTATTTTAGGTTTAAGCTGCATAAAGAAATACAGTCAGTGAACCTCTGTTGAAACAACATTTACAGCTGAGTAAATTTGTGCCAGAGTTCCTCAACCGATGCCAGCATTATAATTTTTTTTCAATATTTTACTTAAAGAAATATAAAAATTGTATTTGTAATTGTTCTATAAAACCCTTTTTTAATCTAAAGCTGCTCCAATGAATATTTTGACATTAACATTGGAATAAAAGTTTATATGTAATGTTGAAGTTGTCGGTAGTAGTGAAAAACTCATGGAGAATTATCACCCAGCTCTCCGCAGCATTTTAGCATCTTTCAGCCGATTTGTAGTTTTGGTTTTTATGCCCTGCAGTTTTAACGTTCTGGTTGCTTCCCCTGTAAAGAGGCAGCTTTTAACTGACGGGCTGGTCAATCGCCTTTATGAGGGGACGGTGAGTAAGTGTTGTATTGACTTGTTATGCGGCGGTTTAACAAGGTTTTATTTGGATCAGGAACTTTTGGTTGAAGACTGAATGAACAAAAAACAGAA
Source organism: Istiophorus platypterus (assembly GCA_016859345.1). Taxonomy (NCBI): domain Eukaryota; kingdom Metazoa; phylum Chordata; class Actinopteri; order Istiophoriformes; family Istiophoridae; genus Istiophorus; species Istiophorus platypterus. The sequence goes on from CM029130.1 coordinate 18,852,914, forward strand.
TACGACCAGAAGTCTGATACCAGCTTTCAGTACCAACCGAAAACGACCCGAGCTTCGATACCCAGGCCTGGTGCAACTGAAGCAGGACGCCTGTAACCCCTCGACCAGGTTCAGCCCAGGTTTAACCTTGACCCAAGGTCACATGGTTCGTTCTCGACCTTCAAACAGCAGCTGACAGAACGGTCTCGACCCAGTGTCCCCTCACATCCTGGTTCTCAACCACGTCAAGAGTCTGGACATCTACGTCTTCAGTCCCTCGACAAGTGACAGCCGAGCAAACGCAGTCTCCTGATGAAGACAGTGCGATACAGTCGATAGCTCTAGCACAGGCCAGTAGGTGGAGCTCGGGCTGCAGCCGTTTGTCAGTTGTTCTGGTGTCTGTCGATCTGTCAAACACAAACTAACAGAGTGGCTGCCTGGAAAACGCTGCATCAAATGACTGTGACTGGGAACATGGATAAAATCATCAAGGAATCATCATTTTCTCATTTAATAAACCGCAGTGGCAAAACATGGCCTCATGAGCCCTAGAATGTGTCGAGTGCTGCGGTGATGGATCTAACTTTGGAGCCGTTTAAGAGAATTAAGGAAACATGAGGTTTCCATCGGTTAAACCCAAATTTAGCCGTTCACACGGGATTCTCACAGCGCTCTGTGAGACTGAGCGCTGTCTTACTGGGGCACAGAGTCGGGAAACACAAATCAGCCTGAAAGTCTGATTTATTAATTACCTTTTAATGCCTAAGCCTGGGGGTTGTGCAAATGGTGCCAGAGAAAAGAACTTTCAGCAGATCCATTGTCCTTGGGAAGCGCTCGATCTTTTAGAGTGAACGGATGAGCATTAATTATTCAACGTTCAGCCGAAACCAACGGCACGTCTGTCACAGCTCACGGAGCTCGGGGGCCACATTCGAACCCTGCCTGGCAGACAACGGGCAGGGAACAGAGCATGGGAGGACACCTTCGGCACGCATGCCATCTCATCCATAAATGCATGACACATAGCTCACATCTAACCCATTCGTAAGTGCACTTCTGACTGTTAAGCGTAACCACCCGGTTCCTCTCGCAGCGTTCTCCCACTGAGACCTGGCTCCTCCTCTTCGATCTGGTTCAGGTTCTGCAGCCCTCCTCGCTCTCCAGTCACAGCGACGCTGACTCCCCCTCGAACTGGGCGCCAGGCTTGGCTGTTGGTACGCACACGCTCTGTGAAAACCCACCACGTTTGGTCCATTTTGAGGCAGCCCCTCACACGCTTCCGGTAAATATGCAGTATTTTAACACTTCAAGTGATCAGATGACCTTGCACCCCAGTAGAGGCTCAGCCTGGATGCTGGGGGCGGGAGGGGCTTAGTAATGCTCTGCTCATTGCAGATGCTCTGTTGAATTAACACACCTCTGACGGGATAAAGAGCAGAGCCACCATTATGGTGCCTCAGCCTTCATAATGCTTCATTCACAGTCAAACGCACGTGATGCCAACCAGGGTCCGGAGTCGCTGCATTTTAAAAAGACCTTTCTGAAGACAGACTCACAAGCCGCCATCTTCTTTGTGCTGCTATTCCATCAGGAATGAACACATCTCCACAGCAGCGATTACCCACAATGCATTCCTCTTTTATCCTTCAAGGTTCCATTACATCATCCCTCATGTATCACTCCTTCACATACTATTCAACCAGGGAAAAAACAAATTATTTTGTGTATTTATACTGAAAAGATGTAGGTCGGATGTCAAAGACTGAAAATTCAAAAGGATCCAAGGCTAGTGATAAAACGGCCCCTCTGGTCGCCCCCGATTGTTCTGCACCTACTGCAAAGACCCAAAAAGGCCTAACAAAGTGTAGAGACCCGTGTCGGAAACCAGTTCTCAGAGTAACACCATCGTCATGTGTGCCAAATCTGGCACTTTAATCCACTGTGTAATAATTTAAAAGTCCCAGCGCAAGAGAGAGAGAGAGAGAGAGAGAGAGAAGCATGTTCTTCGTTTCGGTGGAGAGTCAGTGAGTGTGTGTGTGTGAGTGACTGTGTGTGTGTGCGTGAGTGTGTGTGGGAGTGGAAGAGTGAGAGCAACTGACAGCGAGTGCAAGGCCTGATGGGATGCTGTATATGGCAAGCGATTGCAAGGCAAAGTGTCCGATCATGCATACTGAAACAGTCTCCCTTATTAACTATCCAACAGGCCTCTCCCTGTTTTCCTTTATGCACACAAACACACCTTCCTGCACTTTCGCTTTTGGTGGCGCCGGAAGCTCATTGCATCATCATATCATCCGTCCTGTGAATAAATATCTGTCCCTCTAATCTGTTTCACCGATTCATAAGAGAGAGACGTTACTTCCCTTTCAACAAAAGGTTTTTATCTTTCAAATCTTTTAGATTTTCTGGTCTCTGGAGGATTTTCCTGAGTAAAAATCCACAGGAGCTTTTAATGTATCGGACTGGAATAAAGTGAACAACCTCAGCAGCCGGTTGGTGGAGCCTGTGTGGACGAGCCCGAGAGGAAAATCAGGCTTTAAGACGGACTGGATCTTATCTTGATCGTTTCTTCTGGTTATGTGTCATCTGTGAACAGTTCAACAGGCACTTTAGTGGATGATAAACACCCTTATTCTTAGCTAAGCTGAAGCTAACTTCTTTCAGCCTTGTTGCTGTATTTAGAGTCCAGACAGAAACCAACAGCTCAGTTAGAGCATAGACATACGTCACAGCCAGGTACTGCCCATCCACTGCTTTAACCCAACCAGTGCCAAAATGCAACGGGTTCTTTCCTGGTCCAAGTCCCATCCCTCCCTCCACCCAGATTGGTACAAATCGGTTCGGCACTTTTAGCATAATCCAGCTGAGGCCAGACGCTTAAAACTCTGTGTGCGTTCATGACTAAAACTCTTTTTATTGGATCTACAAGGCCACATGGACACCTGCTTCTGTTTTATAAGTCTCAATCATTGTGGACCTAGATGCACATTCACAGGCCCATGGAGAAAAATCGATGTTGCGCCCCCCCAAACATCCACATCAGTGATCATTATTAAACGTCAGTAAGATGATCAATGATTAATTTGGAGCTCATATAGAAACAGTCTGTACAAAGTTGTCTACGTCACAGGAGGATCACTGACAAGTAAGTACAGGCTCAATGTAAATAAAGAGAATGATGAGCATAAACACTTCACTCAAATTAAGCTTATAAATGAGCCTTTGTTAGAAATTTTACAGAATACAACAACAGTAACATACTCGGGGAGAAATGGAAAACAACCAAACAGGCAATGATTTACTGTGAGTTTACATCTTATCTTATATTTAATTCCCTCCTCATCATTTCAGCCGCCAATGGTTAAATAAAACCGTGCGTAGCTATGAGACGCTCATCATGTTTCTTTTTTAACTGCTTTATGGGTGCATCCTTTATACACCTGAGCTCAGGTGTAGCTAGAGTTTGCTCACTTTGACTTTTCCATTAAGGGAAGATAAGGGAAAGGTAGGTTAATTTTTTGTGATTGGCAGGTGTCTTAGCCTATTACAGTCAGCCATGATGGCTGCCACTTCTTGCTTGAACAACAGTTCCTCACAGGATTCCTCTGCCTTCGGCAAATTTGGACTTTGTGGCCACATTAACTTCCAAGAGGGAAAATTTCAAAGTCCCATCATACGTGCACATTGTCCTATGCTCTGAATGTGTAAGGATCCGACCACAGCAAGAGCGAGGCCTGATGGGACGCAAGGCAGAGTCTGATCATGCATACTGAACAAGTCTCCACACCACAGCGACGAGCGCGCAGCGACAAATAAGCCAAATGTTGAAACAAATTCACTTTACATTACATTTAACAGACCCAAAGCTGTTAATGTGGAAGTCTAACTCATACCGAGCTCTCTCCTAATTACCGCCGCTGCAGCCCTCCACACTATCCCGCTACCCTGGCTGATGATTGGCGGGGCGGATTAACCTGACTGGCAGCGGCTACAAACATGCCCGGCGGCGTGCCGTTGCCACCCACGCACAGGCCGGCATTCGCCGTGCTCTGCTTCCCGGCGCCAGGCCTGCTGTCGTTTACGCATTAGACTTTATTCACTCAGCCAGGCCCTCACATCCAGCCGCAGTGGATCGGCAGCGTCTCCCGGCCTCCGTCGACCTCAGCCCTCCTTAATGGCGGAACCTCGTGCACCTGTAGCTATGGTCTGACAGCGGCAAAAAGCGAGGACGCTGAAGCGCATCACCACGTATCCCTTCTGACAGCAGTAAGAAAGTAGTTAAAGAGACATATACGCGTGGATCGGTTGTGTTAGTGACACTCCAACAACCTTTTCTTGCATCACCGCTTCAAGACTAACAAGCTAGCACACAAGGGGTTACTGAGCAATAAGGGTTCACGGTTGAGCAGGTTTCTGAAATCAATCAGTTTCACGGACCGGACGGATCTCAATGAAAACGGGCCGTGGTGATGTGCGATGATGTTGCCATGACAACAGGCAGACCGAGCGTGCAGCCTGGCTTTGGTATCTTCAGGCGTGCGGCATGCGGCACCCAGACGGTTCGGGTTTTTAACCTCTTAAGTGGCAGAAAGCAAGCTGCAGTCTCAGATGGGATCATGGGAGGAAGGGGGGATGCGTGGGCGAGAGGGTGAGGATGAGGTGTGTGGGGGTGGGGTTTGGGGGGGGCTACAAAGTCAGGCATCAGTTGAAACCTCTGCCTCAGAGCACAGACATGGGAAATGAAAAAGGTGGTGGGTGTTGTTGCTTTTTTTCCTCTCTTCTTTTTTGTTACCATCCCAATCCAGAAGTGGCAAACTACAGAGACATGAGAGGGACAAACAAACAGATTAACACATAGGAGACCACACACACACACACATACACACACACACACACACACACACACACACACACACACACACACACACACACACACACACACACACACACACACACACACAGAAAAACAGCCACATTTTCTCGCTCTTTCCTTTTCAGAAACACAAGTATAAACAGAGGAAAATCAACCAGAATTTCTCAGCCAGACCAGAGAACGGCCCAGCAGGCGCTGCTAAAACACGCTGCCTGCAGATTAAAGAGGCAGCGCCGAGAGTGAGGCGAGAACAGGACGGCTACAACAATAGAAACAGCGTGGGGAGCCGGAGAAACACGCCTGCTACCACTGACTGCTGGCACACGAACACTCGCCGATGAGCTGCTTAAAGGGACAGATCAAACTTCTGGCTTCCTAGTTTACCTGGGGAAACAGGCCTGTGGGGGCTTCTCTGAGCCCCTGGGGGGCCAGCCGACGCCGGCCTGTGGCCCGTGGCCCGGTGCCCGTGGCCCGGCGTCCGTGGCCCGGCGTCCGTGGCCCGGTGTTCGTGGCCCGGTGTTCGTGGCCCAGTGTCTGTGGCCTGTGGCCCTGCGTCCGTGGCCTGGCATCAACAACATTTTTTGCTGTGTTCTTTCACTACATCCTCCATTAGCTAGCATTATTTTACTTTAGAGCAGCATCCTCTTTCATTTATGTTTCACTGTAAACAAACAAGCCACAATTTAGAGCCTTTTTTTGTTTGTTTTCCAAAGACGAGCTAGGTTGGCCTGGAGCATCTGAGATAATAGTCTGTGAACTCAACATCAGTGGTGTGTGACCTCTCATTTCTCTCTACCCTCACTTCCTGTGATCTCCACGGGCAACCCGGGGGGTCGAGCTCTCTAGTGCCGCCGTCATCACTGTGGTGGCTGAGTGGAACTGAACACATCTGCACCGACAGCCACAATGAAAGTGAACTGTAGCCGTCTGTTAAATCGGACTAAATTTCAGTGAAAAATCAAACGTATGGGGCCAGAATTATTCTTCCACCGTGTCTCCTCCACGAGTCGCAGCTGAAAACTGTACATATAAAACCTCCAGTTTTGTTTCATCCTCCAAGAGGCACTGTGGCTCGTTCACATGCATCTTAGGAAAACTCGGCCAACCGTTTTTGTGTCTGTCTTTCTGAAGCGGGCTCCCAATTTCATTCAGAAAGCGGTATCAGGTCCTACCGGAGACTTTGACGTTAGAGCCGTGGTCACAGGAAGTACAACACTACAACCCAACCATTTATCTCCACTTCTGACAGGAACTAATAACACAGAGCATCTTGTCCAGAAGATATTTGTAGAACGAGTACGAATTCAGTTTCTTTTAGGAGGAACGGAGTCTGGGTTCGATGAGGCCTAAGGACACCAGCCCTTTTGGCCACATCCGTATGTTTTGCAGATCATAACCTTTATTTCAATTAATGTACATGTATGTAGGCATGATCAAGGGCCTCTGGTGATGGTGATCGATCACAGTATGATGATCACAGAGGATACACCTTATCCATCGAGCCTCCTTTTCACTTATCGCTGAGTTTAATGTCATCTCTGCAGTTAAAGGCACTTTACAGCTGTTTCTGTCAGCTGTGCCACATCAGGGTCAAACGTCAACTGTGTCTCCACTAACACAGGCCGGTAAGCTGAAATCAGCCCATTCATTTCCATGGAGGATAACTCAGCATTACTCCCCCCTAAGGCCTTGTCAGGGGGCAGATTAGTGCCCCCATGGGCCTTCTTTAGACACACACACACACACACACACACAGGCTCTCACACACTTCAGGCGTCAGGGAGAGCGCGGACTACGGCCTGGTGCGGCTGCAGACCGAGCATCACGGTTCCCATGTGGGCGACCGAGGTCTGGGGGAACATACACTGACGGATGCCTCAGTGTGGTACTGACTCCATCTCTGCGTATGTATGTGTGTGTTGGTGCAGGGGGAGACAAATAGTTGTAAACACAAGTGGTCGGCTCCGTCACCTGCTCTCTGCCGACGCTGGCTCAGTATTTACCTTTGGCCGTTGCCAGGAAACGTCTCTAAGCAATGACCGGTGACATTTACCGGACAAGCACAGGAAACGACCGATCAGCTGAGTGTTGATGTCACTGACAGTTTCAAGTTTATTTATTATATATAATATATAGTTTTAAGCTGTAACTATGAACATTTAACATATGTAGGAGCTGAAAATTAAGCTCCACATTGGCCTGAAAAATTTGGCCGCAGGAATTACATTTTTGTTTATGGGTCCAAGAGCCATAACTTGCAGATTTGCTCAATATGAAACTCTTCTAAGGATAAAGTTCAGATCCTGCATCAGTATTCCTTTCACACTTACAGACAAATCCCTGCCCTCATCCTCACTGAGAGTTTGCTGATGGATTGTGAGAGGAGGACACGGAACGAGGTCAATACCACAACCACCATGACTGCACACACACACACACACACTTCGCTTTTTGCTCGCAAAGGATCCAACTTTTGGACAAATTAAGAATCAGATCACATTCTTTTTTGTAAACCTTGCACCTAATTCTCCAAAAAACTGTTGTCACACCCAGATCAGAGAGATGTTTCATATGAGCTCAGGGGGGAACTGTATTGGTTAGTGAATCATTGACAGGATCCAACCATGAAACCGAAGGACAAGTGCACACTGAGGGAGATAGAGCTGAAACCGGATAAGAGGAAACATCTCACGGATTTGGGTCTGAAATCCTGTTTTGTGCTTTGGTGTTATTCAAAACCGCCAATGCTGCTTCCTGTCCTCAGACCTCATCCTCCCGCTCACACAACCACCTGTAGACATGAGGAGGAGGAGGAGGATGATGTAACCATGGAGCTGGTCCTGGTTCTGTTACTCTCCTCTCAGCTCTCAGGGTCATGGACGAGGTCCATTATTCAACCATGGCGAGATGGGGTTTGGTTCGATGCTCGGTTTGATTCAAGCTAATCAAAGAAGGATTAGTGGTAGAAATATTCGGCCCATACAGATGAATTTCATCAATTGGGAGGTTTTGACTTTGTCTATGTTTAGAACTGTTGAAGGACAAATGAAGAATAACTGTGACAGCAACTATGCAACACCGCGGCAAGATGGATGTACAGTACGCCTGCATGAGACACGACGTCATGGCGGCAGTCAATGGGGAGACAAATGCAGCATTCAAAATCTCTGCAATCAAGTTCTATGACAAAACACGATCATTTGACTGTGAAACAAAAATCGTTCAAAGAATCGTAAACAGCCTCTAAAACCACTATTTAACCCATAGACACACAGCTCCAGGTTTCACCACTACACAGCGAATGCCTAACACCAGCAGGACGCACCGAGAAAACTCATCACGGGCTTGTGTTGGTGTCGGCTGCTACGTGGCTCAGAGAACAGGAAGTGAAGCAATAAGCAGGAAGTGGAGTTTCACGAAGGCGTAGTAATTTAACACAGCGCATCTCTGAGCTACTCTGCTCTGTAGAAAAAGCCCATCAGGCCCAAACTTCTCTGTGTTGGTCGACTGAAGCCTCCCGACTGTCTTTCAACAGCAGCGCTGCCGCTGGTGTAACGTCAGCTGCAGGATTTCAAAATAAAATATCAGACTGTTCAACAGCTTACTGTCTATGTGCTGGTCCCCAAACAGTCAATCTACGGTTGAAGGAACACACCTGAGAGGAACAACAGGTAGCGGCTCAACCCTCTGGCCACACCCTGATCTGTTATGTCTCAGCACCAGCCAATTACAGCAGGAGTTACTCTGCTGCGATTTCTAATTATTTGAAAAGAGGGTGGCACCTGTTGTACAACTCAGCAACAACAGCTGTTGTCATGATGTTATCATGACGTTATAACGACGTTATAATGATGCGCTGCCTTTCGGGGGCTTTTCTCCAGTAATTTTCCATTCAGACAACGTGACATCACAACCACTATCATTCACTCCTGTAACACGTCAATTACCCAGAATCCACCAGCAGCCCGAGGATGTTTCAGCAGAGCCCCCGTCTTTTACAGGTGGGGGGGGTCTGACATAAAGGTGACTGGGCTTTAGAGGGAACTGCTGCTTCCAGTCAGCTCAGACTGTGATATCTGACGGATGAACAACTGGGGCTGATGGATGAAGGGTGGATGATCTGATGATTCTCTGTGTCTGAGCGTGGTTGATTTCTCACAACTAACCTCCTGCTGCTAGAGATTCAAGGGGACAGAAAACACAGCTGGGTTTTCTCACACCTTCACACACCTCACCGTTGTGGCTTAATGTTAAAAAACCCAGCCCTGGTGACGATGAGACCCACATGACAGAGACGCCCAGAAGTTTACGTCTCTGAGGTTCTGCGCCGACGTTGGAAAAGATAAAAGCACCTCCCTCTTCTTTAGCGTTTATGAGATGCTGAGTTTGAGAGAGTAACAGCTAAAAGGAGGAACAACACACCGACATGTAACCCAATAAAAGCAAAACCAGGAAGCAGGGTTAACATAAGACAGGTGAGCCCCAGCCCAAGCCTGTGTGTGTGTGTGTGTGTGTGTGTGTGTGTGTGTGTGTGTGTGTGTGTGTCAGGCCTGACTTTAGGCCTGACACAGGGTCAACCCCTCATCTCCTGACAGGTAGAAGATCCGGAGACAGTTTCTCCTAAACAAGGCTCGAATAAAATGCGTCAGTAGGATTAAGACAGAGGGTAGAAAAAAGGTAACCCCCCCCCCCAACACACACACATACACACACAACAGCCCTCACTTTTTAGATGAAAAACTCCCCCAGACCTAACTTTTGACTGACTTTCTCTGCTCTGGAAGATTCCTTGCCAAAATGACCCGCTCAGGTGGACACGTTACAGTGTGAGCTGCTGTGGGGGGTGCGCTGTGGTGGAGGGGGGTGACCGTGCGCGCCCCTCGACGCGGCGCTGCGACCCTTACCCTCGCCGCCCTGGAGGAGTAAGGATCCTCGAATAGATTCCAGATGACCGGCTGCCACTTCCTCCACAGGCTGACGTTGCCATCGGCGGCCACGTCCTCGATGCCGAGCCTCTTCCCGATCTCGTCGTCCTCGTCCCCGTTGTCCACGTTGAGCTCGAACACGTCCAGAGCCTCCTCCGCGTCCCGGTGCTGCCGGTACGTCATCCAGCAGCAGGGCTCCACGTCCGTCTCATCGATGCCCCAGAAGGACAGCTCCTCCTCGAACAGCGGTCCGCACACATCCGCCGGGCAGTGGAGCTTCCCCGTCCGGTAGTAGTTGAGCACGTAGGCGAACACGCCCGGGTGGCGGTCGAAGAAGTACTCGTTGGTTCGCGCGTTGTACTCGATGAAGCCGGGGACTTGTTGCAGCTGATCCAGCACGGAGTCGATGTCCGAGTCTGAGGCGAGCAGGGCCAGTCGCGTCCCCGGCAGGGTCTTCAGGGTGGTCTTGTAGGTTTCGTGCCTGGTGCCCCCGACGTTGAGGATTATCCTCTCGTTGTCATCAAACTTGCCCATCGCTCCGTATCAGACATGACTCGATGGAAAGCGGGAGAAGTCGGCGCGTACGGTCCGGAGGTAGCGGCGAGCGCGACGCGCACACACCCACAGTCCTGCTCAGAGACGCTCCGGGATTCTGGGCGAAGTGCGCAGCATCTTGGCTTTCACTCAGCCGAGGCTCTCGCGTCGTTCCGGGGGGCCTAGGAGGATGTCCATCGTTGGCTCAGGGGAGGGGGCGGCTGTCGTCGGGGAGGTGGGGGCGGTCGGTGCGTATCCGTCGGTCCGCGCTCTCGGAGTGTAGAGCGATCTCCGCCGGTGACTCCAGATAGACTGCGCCGCCGCCGCCGCCGCCGCCGCTGCGCGTCTCCGGTGTCCCTGCCCTCTCCAAGACGCACGGCCGCTCGTCAGCGCCGAGCTCGTTCCTCAGAATATGTAACAAGCGACCGCGGCGCCTCTCACGGAAAAAGGAAGCGAGAGGGGGAGAAGTAATGTCAGCACCGGGTTGTCGGGGGGGGGGGTCTCTCCTCGTCTCCGGAGCTGCTGCGTCGATTCTCTCTTTCAGAAAATCACAAGTTGGATTCAGGGAATCGATCATCGTCCGCCCTCACGGCTCAGCTCCACGAGACTGACGCGGAGACGTCGGTGGTCTTAACACAACACTCACACACAAACAACAACAACAACAACCGGATCATGTAACTGTCCCTCGGACAAACTGTTTACAAACGAAAATCAAAACAAGTGACTGGGGGTCACGTGTCACGACAATGACGTGATCGGTTTCATCCTGCAACAGGTCAAGTGGCTTCCAGCCTGAAACGCGTCCAGTGGGTCCAGACTACGACCCGGAGGAGCCCAGGTGAAAGTTTGCTTTTATGTCAGTCTGCAGTAAACACACCTATTTGGGGATGTTCACAATTTAAGCATTATACAAACCAAAAATTATATAAGGACCTCACTACCATAGAAGCCCTAAAAACACCAGAGATGCCTCAAGGCCCTGATCATTTTAGTCAATGATGCATATTAGACATTCATATTCATTAACACATCTACACACGATAAAATTACAACAAAATAACAGCAACACCATGAATCCTGAGCATCCAGGCCCCAGAGGGGCAGGGGCCACAGGGCACTCGAATGAATGCAGTTGTAGCAGCAGAAGTAGGAAGAGAATAACTACACTGTCAATACAAGTAGAGGTAATGGAAGGCAGTAGCAGTAGGAGCACTAGTTGTAGTATTAGTATATGAGTATTACTAGTAAAGGTCGTAGCAGAAGTAGAGGCCATTGTATTTGAAGCAGACATATAAGTAGAGTAGTCACAGTCAGACATATAACAGGAATGAAAGTAGCAGTAGTAGTAGTGATGGTAGTAGAGGCAGTAATAGTAATAGTAGCATTTGTAGTTCTATTAGTAGAAGTAATAGTAAAGTGAGTAGTGGTGCTCAAAATAGTAGCCGAGATAGTAGGAGTAGAATTACTAGTAGGCCCGCTGTCAGCAGTAGTGGTAGTGGGGGCATGTGGTGGTATAGTAGCAGGGGTAGTGGGGCATGTGGTTGTATAGTAGCAGGAGTAGTGGGGAACGTGGTGGTATAGTTGCAGGGGTAGTGGGGCATGTGGTGGTATAGTAGAAGGAGTAGCGGGGGCACGTGGTGGTATAGTAGCAGGGGTAGTGGGGCATGTGGTGGTATAGTAGAAGGAGTAGTGGGGGCATTTGGTGGTATAGTAGCAGGGGTAGTGGGGCATGTGGTGGTCTGAAGTTGTTACAGCCTGTTGGATCAGGCTGAAGCGTATTTACTTAGGATAAAGCTGTTAAGTCCACCATGAGACGTGTCCTCTGATGGTGTCCACTTCCAAATCCACCAGGAGGAAAGAGGGACATCCTCAGGGAACCCGAGCACAGCTCAATCAGCCAGGAGACACGACAGGCAGCTTGCCTGTAATTACATGCATCATTATTCCCTGATGTAAGGCTGCTCTGTAAAAGTGAAACCTCCCATTGACCTAATTACTCATCACCCATCTGCTACGGCAGGATTTTTTTTGCCTTAGCGATTTCCAATCTGGTAAATGACGGCTTCCCCAGCCCTGTCCAGCTGTCAGTGTTGTTCTTTTCCTGGAGAGCAGGTATCTGAAACTATAAAAATATTAATGGTCCTGTCTCAGTGAAGGACGTTGAGTTAATAAAGACTATTTGGGGGGGAATTGACCCCATTTATCTCACATTTAAACTTTCTCAGGTCCAAATGACACCTGGTTGAGATTTGGGAGGTGTGTGTGTCCGAGACCGAACTGATCTTTATGTGTAGATTTGTTGCAGTGCCTCTTTAATCGGCCTAGGACCCGGCACTGTGACACGAGGCACCTAAGACCACACCAACCCCCATGACAGAGCAGGGTCTGGGCTGCTGTTGTACATGGCCTGGGCAGACTGGTCCACAACAGGTGGTACGGTCCAGGTTAGAATTTCAACCATGATAAAATAACTATACCTTACAGTAAAACACATGAAAAGTTATTTGTGTTAAAAATAACACAGAGGGCAAGTTACTTATGAATTATTATGTCAAAATGATAAAATACCCCACCCCCTCCACACACACACCTGCTATGCTAACATCACTCATTTTTCACAACCTGCTCCTTCCTTTTCGATGCTAAGTCCCTTTGATGTTTTACTAATGAGCTCATCCATCACAGAGGGTGAAGTGTTGGGGACAATAGCAGGTCAAGACGTTCTCCACCTATACAGTCTGAATAGTCTGAACTGACAAACAAAGGAAGAAAACAGCACCCGGAGCCTCTTCCTCCTCCTCCCTCCCTGTGATACGCTCACTAAAAATAGAGCAGCCAGATTACTGATCTTTATCAGGAACTACAGAATAAAAAAATTAAAGTGTATGGGAGAGCCAAGGTCCTTGGCCAGTCCATTTCCCCTACGTCCCATCGCAGGATCAGTCCCAGAGGAGGCTGAAGGCCAGACAGGCAGGCTCTGCTGGTTTCAGTCCAGGTCCACAATAACATCAATCAGAAATGCAAGAACGGCAAATTAAATGATTATGGTCAGTGTTTTCTGAGCAGAGGATTTTGTGAAAGAAAAAGCCAGAAGCAGTGTCTTATTTCAAACTGTATTAAATGGCAAAATCAAGTCCAATAAAATAAAATTAAAAAAACCTGTTCTAGGCCACAGCAGAGCAGGACTCTTCAGTTTCATTACAAGAAGCTGGAGCTGATGCAGAAAATTCTATAGCAACGAGACAAAAGACAGCGACTACATGACTGTATCATAGTTCGAGTTTCAGAGAAGTGAACTGATGGGGGATCATTAATAGGATCCTGGCCCTGAACTACGGCGCCACCCTTGGCAGAAGAAGGCAGGAGGGTGTTTTCTGCTGTTTCAGTCTGAACTTTCTGCAGCGTCCAGCACAGACTGTCTGCTGGGTTCATATCTGATGAAGCACAACACGTCTGCCTGAGGTCTGACAACCTGTCCTGCTGAGTCTGGAGACATCCAGGGACTGAGAGGTCTTTGTCTGAGGCCTGAAACAAAAACTCTGCAGATGTCCCTTCAAATAAGGAGAAAAAATGAAATGCTCTCATGTTGAGATCTGACTCTGTAATGTTACGAAGGAGACGAGGCTCTACAGTGAGGCCCTGTGTTCTGTCTGCAGATGATCTGAGAGAAAACTAATGTCTTCACAGCAACTAAATCACGACAACGTCCTCATCATCACATAGCTACAGATCTGGTTAAAGGGTCCAGGGTTTTTCTATTGTACTTCTATAAAGTTGGGAGTCAGTAATGGTCAAAATCAGAGCAGCACAGGTAGAAATATCCAGACTTTTTATCCCTAGAAAATGGGGCAAGCTCCAAAAATAGTGCGTCCTCGATTCCCATGACGCCCCTCTAGGGTGTCTTTTCTTCAGACCCTACCTGTTAAACATCCACATCGCGTGAACGCCACGCCGCCATTCTTCCACACATTCATAGAAACTGGACCTCGACTACAAAATTGACCCTGATCACACTATCAGGGGAAAAAACAAGTGTGTGAAATCTGTTCCTGCGGCGTCTCCTCGTTTTGATTCTCCGTGTGGTTTTACTGTATTTTGAGATCATCTGGTCACCGTCAGCTGTAATTTGCTGCAACTCTGATGGAGTTGTAGCCGTTCATGGCAGCGTTTACCGCCCAAAGACACTTGGACATGCAGACTAGAGAAGTTAGTTGTGTCAATAAAAGCATAAAACTCTGCTAATTGTCCGTAAAACATTTGAGTCCTTACACATAAAAACCCTTTCTAAAGACTCTAACACCCTCCAGGCTGTTTCTTGTGTGATTAGAGGTCCAGTGGAGCCCTGGGGGGGAGTGGTGGAGGAAATTCAGCTTTTCTCTCAACCCATGCAGCCTCTGTCACAAATGCTTTCAGCTCCATTCAGAATAAAAAACAAATTACCCAGTGAACCACAGGCCCATGGCTGGAAATAGGCAGAAATCCCAGTGGAAGAAAACTGAGCTGATTAAATGTTGAGAGAGCCGAGCTAATTTACAACGAATCCCAGATCTTTTTCATGCACTACACAAGAGGAAGTTGTTTATAAAGTCACTATGTCTAATTATAAATTATGATAGGGCGGTGATGGGGGGTGTTTGGAGAAGTTTTACACTTTATATTGTCTTTGTCTGAATTAATGAGGATGTGTTACAGTCTTACCTTTGTTGCTCATTGCTGTTTGGTGCTTAGGGTTTTCAGCGTTTGGACTTCAATAAATATCGATTTTTTTAAAATACATTTTCCACATAAAATAAACGAAATATGAAGAATTCTTTTGTTGACATATGCTGGAGAAATAAAAATCCTGAGCCACTCAGCCAATGGTGATGTTTTAGCTCAAGGCCTTGGCTGGAAGTGTGGTCCTGTGGCGCCACCTGCAGGTTACAGATGGGGGAATCAGCTCTGTCCTCTCTGTGGCTTGAATCCACCTCCAGGACCACATCTGTAAGTGAACTAGTGGATGTTATTAACACAATGATAAACACACACCAGGCCATTAATGGACTTATATTAAGTCCTCTGACTGTTTCCTGCCTGGATTGACTTCCCCAACCTCAGCCGCGGGAAGCAGAAATCGTATTCTGATGTTTGACCCTGACAGGTGTTCTCACTTACCTGGCCAAGGTTGCCGTGTCCACCAGCTCCCGGGTGCTTCCTCCTGTGAATTTGAACTTTAACCTCTGCTTACAGATGACAACAGCCCCGAAATTCCGATTTGTCATAAAGCAAAGGTCTGATAACAATGTGTGCGAGGACTCAGCTCAGGAGGGCACACTACTGTTTTATTAGGCACCAGCTTGGACACACTGGAAACCTCAACAAATCAGTTTCCCTGTTAAAACTACAACTTGGACACGGACATCTGGAATCAACTAATGATGAAATCTCCTTTTACAACATTAACTCAGCATTAACTTAAACCAGAGGAAGTGAAAACACCTGTGCGTCTTTCCACAGCCTCCGAATTTCTTCATTGTATTAATCCTTCAGCATGTTTATGAAAATTAATTCTTTGTTTTAAGTAAAGTGACTTCAGACGCTTCACTGACCTGATACTGATCCAGTTTAGTGGGAAACACTGGAGGAAAAAGCTCAGAGTTAAAAGTGTTGGTAAACAGCATCTAGTTTTAGTATCAGGACTCAGCTTTAAAAATCCACAAGGGCTGGAGCTTCATTATGTTCTTTAAACATGATCCAGACCAACAGTGTCACTTTTCTGTTTTATTTTTCAGGCAGCCAAGGTTTTTCACTCAACTCCCACATGAGACTCACAACATTCAACACAGGAAGGTGGAGGAAAAGAAAAGAAACAAAAAAACATGCACAAAATTATTTAAGGCAAAGACTCGTGGTACCAACATGTGGCAACAGGTTCAATGAGTAAAACTCAGTGTAAGAAATCAGACGTGAAAACAGATCAGATATTTCATCTCACATAAGGCAATGACTTATGGGCTGGATACTAAGACTGGGTCATAGATTACTACACTATAGATTCTACATTACAGAAACAGTTCATTTTGGCAATAATGATCATTTATACCATTTTACCACAGTTTAGCACATTTTACTACATCAGTGTTTGGGCTAATATGGCAAAGCTAAATGAACCGATGGCATTTTCTTCAGTCATTCTCCGACAGACGGGGACACGTGAAGTGAGAGAGCATCATACAGAGGTTCTCCTGATTCTGTTGGGTCATAACCAAGCCCCAGCACAAAGTCTTCAGGGGTCCCAATCTGGACCTTTAGAGACGGCCCCCGATGATGGTTTGATGTCTGTTATGGAACGACGGAGAACACATGAACAAGCCTGAAGCCTCACACTGGTTTTAAATCGGCGTTTCCACGGAAGGACCGAAATACACGAGTGTGTATTTAAAGTGGTAGTGTCACACGGAAGCTGTAAACATGCTGAATGCGGATACGTGGTTCTGATCAATGATTGTCATTTTCCTCGTGCATGAATAAATTAAAACATCATGCGGGCACAACAGTTACAGAAAATAAAACATGCACAGGTATGATCTTGTGTATTAACAACATGCCAGAGGTCCAAGTTCACACTTCGTAAATGTACCTTAGAATATGTTCTGCAGTCTGGGCAGGCTCATCACATCCAGCGGCTAGATGTCAGTTCCTTTACAATAAAACACTGCTTAGTCTGCGTTCTACATAAACAAGGCAGGTAACCTATCTATGGTAAGACTCTTGTCGTTGTCCTTCCAACAGCGACCAGAGGGTGGCAGCAGAGGGCGGTGCGGGGTTAAGTTGACACACTTCCTGTGACTAACAGACACGGCTGGGCCGGGTTGCGTCCTGGGACAGTTTAAAGCCACGGGACAAAACCTATCACAGCAGGAAAACCACAAGTCAAACTGACAACATTAAAGGCGTCCTGCTCCAGTCAACTGTCCCAGTGAGATACACACAGGGCGGGGCCAGGACCTGGACCTGGACCAGGAGCAGGACCTAGACCGGGACCGGGAGCTGGAGCGGGACCTAGACCTGGACCTGGACCAGGACCTGGACCAGGTACAGGACCAGGACCTGGACCTGGACCTGGACAGGGAACGGGACCAGGACTGGGACCAGGACCTAGACCTGGAGCTGGAACGGGAGCTGGAGCGGGAGCGGGACCAGGAACAGGAGTAGATCCTAAATGGAACCCAGCTATGTTAGTAGAAGCACCTTTGACAAGTTGTCAACCATAAGAAAGGAACAGTAATGGCAAACCAGCAGTGACACCCGCCCCCACACACACACACACACACAAACACACAACTGACAACAAGCTGCAACCTCCATCAGGTGTTAAGTGTTACAAAGTGACAACAGGAATTACAGGACACCACAGGCTCTGTTTCCACATCAGCACTGAGGCTGAGACCAGCTGGACCCCGGCCTTGACCCCGGGCCCTGTGTCAGTAATCCTGCTCATCCATACCCCCCCCCACACACACACACACGCGACACGCTGCCCCACATGAGTACAAATAACCTCTGACCTCTTGTTCAGGATCTCCAGCCGGTGCTGGTCTTTGTGACTGACGGGAAGACACAGCCCCGTGTGTTTAGTTAGAGAGCCTTCCTCATGAGGCTAATGCATCCTAACAATGGGTTGTATGTCTCTGATGACTAGGTAGACGGCATTTTGGAAGGAAAGCCTTTCAGATAATAAATATTCAGAATAATAATCACATTTCTACACAGAGCACAAGTCCTGCCGGAAGGTCATTCAGGCCTGTTACGTCGCCTCAGGCCGGACGAGGGTAACACCTCCTCAGAGTTTGGCTCATTAGAGTCGTCTAGTGAAGGCATGAGCTCACAGTCCTCCAATCCTTCCTCTTCTTCCTCCTTCTCATCTCCTTCTTTCTCCACTTCCCCATCAGATTCCTCTGGCGCGAGCTCCTTCATCTCTTCACCTTCCGTCGCAGCTTCGTCTTCGGCCCCTGAGCATTTCGGATAGACCTTTTCCGAAGCCTCCACTAGAGAAGCTTCCTCTGCCGAGGACTCGTTGGCCCCCAGGGACTCTATCAGGTGGTCCAGGTTACGCTCACAGGAGGCCTCTGAAAGAGCCAGAGCAAGTGTTGTAAGGTGAACAGGGTAAATATTGATAATCAGTACTAAAACATTATGTCATAAATCCTCTATTCTACTCTAAGCATTTCAGTACCATAATATCCCAGCAAGGCCGGTTGTTACTAAAGTTGGGTGAAAACCTTTAAGAGCTTTTTTTTAAGAGCTCACATGATAAAATCAGTTTGCTGCACATCATCATATCACTAACTTCATCAGCCCAGAAGGAAAACTATTTTAACACTGCTGCTCTGAGTCTCTTTATATCACAAATACTGTCTCATTCCCTCTTTCTTTCCAGTCGCTCCATCAATGAAACTTCCTACAGATCTTTCAAAGTTAAAACCTCCTAGTAACGGAAGACGAAGATGAAAAGCTGCAGGAAGTGTTGAGCCTCACTTACAGCAGCAAGATGGAAGCAGCAGGAAATAACCACACAGGAAGCTGTATTTCTGTTATCGAGGAGAAGCTCAAAGCACCAGAGGGCTGAGTGTGATACTGAAGATGGGGGATGCATGAAACAGCATCAACGGCTGGAGGGACGTCAGAAAACAGGAAGGCCTCTTACTCAAATAAGGTCACACTGATACTTGAAAGTTAAAGGGAACTAGTAGGTACCAGAGAGTCTGTAGATGTTAATGAGCTCTATGGACAGACGTCCGGTTTCCTTCTGCTCAAACTCATCAGGACACACACTTCTTACTTGCAAGTTTTCTGAGCTGCTTCCTCTGCACCAGCCAATCAAATTTTTAATACACTACCTCAGTTTACTAAACCACTCGCTTCATGCAAAACACGTCAGTCCCTGTCTAGTGAAGACTCGTCAGCCTGGACCAACTCCTGGACCAGGCTGTTTTGCTTGTGTTAAACCTTCATCGCACGCTAACCAGCAGCTCGGGGTCTGATCCTCTGTGACTCCAGATCTGGCTCAAACCACATTCATGAGGGTAAAACAAAGCTACTTTCTACAGATGTGAATCAGTGGGGTGGCCCAAGATGAAATTCAAACTGTGACCATAAGGAGATGTGTGGCACTGACGACACACCGACAGTCTGTGACTGCAGCGTGAAGCCTGGCTGCATTATTCGTCTCTAGCTCATCTATTTCATCACTCCACCCGCACGTCGACGCTTTGTGTCATTACTAGAGAAAAGCATCATCAGGTAGCGCCTAGTCATTCCAAATTTAGGTTTCTGGAGCTGATGGGCCCACCGTTGAGGCTGAGGGGGGGGCAGTCCATTCCTCTCTTCTTCATCAGGTAGCGGATGGTTTGTAGCTGAGACATGATCTCATTTTTCTGCTCCTGGGCCACTGACTTCACACTGCAGAGACAGAAAGTTTGCCTTTCAGGATAGGAACCAGAGGAGAGTCACATGACTGACAACAGGGCCAACTACAGGAAATGTTCAACTACATCTGTTATACAGGAATAATTTTATGAATGGCTGTTATATACTGTGAAAAACGAGGATATAGCTGAGATCAGTGAATTCTAAACAACAATAAACCCATTCAGGTGTACGTCCTGTACGAATCACACCACAGCAACAAACGCCTTCACATGGGTCTGATGTTAGAAATGGTTCTAAATTTAAATCTCAGTTCATTTGTGACCCTCGACACAGCAGTGTCCCAGTGTTAGCCCCCGCCCTGGCCGCCACACACACACTGACTCTGGTTTGTCCTTGGGGGGGTTTGTCCTTCCCATTCATTTGAATTAATGTTGACTGAATATTAGGAGCAGCTGTTAACATAATTGCCCCCGATGTTTGTGTCATCGGTGTATGAATGTGTAGGTGCGCACCAATGTAGAAATACGCACCGTGTGAATGTACGTGTGAATGGGTGAATGTGACAGTAGTGTAAAAGCGCTTTGAGTGGTCAAAAAGACTAGAAAAGCACTATAAAATTACAGTCCATTTACATTTACATTCACATAACTCAGTACATTTTAACAGCAGCATGAACCGGCTCTGTCTTTGGTGTCACAGCTCTTCCTGTACCTCTTCACCAATAATGTAACTCGCTCGTTCTTCGTCACTCACCAGTTAGTGAGCGGGTCCAGCTGGGTGAGGATGGAGTTGAGCATCCTCTCCGTCTGTGCCAGCCTTTGTTCCAGCTCGTTCAACTGGTTCTCTGCACAGACACAACACAATCAAATGAGAGGCTCAGAACTGTGTCCACATTTCTCACGATAACCAAATACGCATAAGCAGAGAAAACACAGATATGCAAACAGAAACCCCGGTGTGTGTGACACACACCTGCCTCCACTGATTTTTTGGCCCCTTTTGCAAATTTGTCCCTTTGTGCCTGGTCGTCTGCAGACTTGATCTGTGAGCAGAAAAGAACGCAGTCACACACGTGTTTACCGACATTCATTCAAAGTTGTACATTTTCTCTATGCAGTTTGGTCACTTCGGCTCATATTCTACTCAGTGGGTTGTGGTTTATTTTATCTTTTACATTTTATTTTGGAAGTTTGTCAGGTCTCTGCCGATTGTGATTTCATATATTAGAATTTCTCAGACTTCTTTGCGACACAGTCAGACTAAAACGCTGCCTCTCGTCCGTCTCACCTTCAGAAACTTGTAGGCTGCAAACACACCAACTCCGATGGCGTAGAGCGGCATCAGCGTGAACACATAGCCCTTGTTGCTGCTGGACTTGTACTTGTCGCTCTTCAGCTCTTGCTCCATCAGCTTCTTCATCTGCTGCATGTTCTCGGGGGTCTGAGCTGAGCCGGGGGCGTTGAGGCCGACGGGCTGGCCTCTGACTGCGCTCGGGCCAGGACCCGGACCCGCTGCAGCACAAGGAAAGTCAGATTTAACTCCTGTAGCTTCCACAGAAGGAGAGCTATGGTTCGTTTCTATCATCACACCGGTGTCAGAGGTCGTTTAACCACCTATAGAACCACTACCACGTCTGGAACCTTCTGTCCTCCTAATATCTCACCTCATCAATCTTTCAATTTGGTGACATTTAACCTTGAAAACTCTTGGGCTTGTGGGAAATGGTGTTTTTTAAAGCGAACTTAAAAACTGGGAACTGAATTGAATTGAACGGAACTCAATCTGATCTGTCTTTTGAAGGAGAAGCCCAAAGTTATGGTTTTAATCCACCTCTTAATTCATTAAAATTGATATAAGTGAAGAACGTGGGGGCTTGTGGCAGTTCCACCCACAATGCATTGTGTTCTGATTCCTCATTGACCATTTGTTTAAAACTTCTTGTTTCTTCTGAAGCATTAAGTTTTCCAAGAGGAGCTGAATGGAGGCTGAGAACTGAAGAAGCATCTCGGATGAGATGAAATGTCTCGAGATCTAAGACAAAGTCCAGCTGCCGTCGATTCAACTTCTCGGACACCGAGGTATTAAACTAGAAATGCTTGTGAAGGCACCATTACATTTAATATCCACATACAGAAATAAAAGGGGAGAAAAAATTGCAGGCCATTTTTTTGAAGGGGAATAAAGTTACTTCACAATATTTAAGATAGATAATTAGGAAAAATGACATCACATTCATCTACGACAAAAATCACTGTAATAATAGAACAGAAAAAAAAACTACAACTCCCACTACAGGTTAAGCAGAGCAGCCCCCCCCACACACCCTCTCTTCTGTCCAGCTGTGAACATCTGGGCTGATGGGGAAGGTTTTTCATTTAACATTGAAAAAAAAAAAAAGGATATTGACTAAACAACCATATCAGATCAGAGTTTCTGGTTTCACACCCCCCCCCCAGGACAGCTGGGGGGGGCTCCATACCAAGACGTCCCAGAGACTTTGACACTAGGCAACAGACGCCCCACAGCTGCTGAAAAAAAGGGGGACACACCCGAACCCAGACCAGATAAGACAGTCCTGCACCCTGAGTACCAAGACCCCCACTGGGAGACTGAGAGGCTCAGAACCTCCAGGAAGGAAAAACCCAAGACACGCTAAATATACATAATCAGGTGACATCACTGTGACAGGTCCAGACCAGGACCACACCTGAAGACCCTAACTGGTGCCGGTCCTGATCTAAACCCGCAGGAGACACGGGTGAGGGTCCTCACCGCCCCGCACCACTTGGTTTTCATTGAATGTCCCTTTAACAGAGGCTCCACTGACTTCAGCGGAGCTGAGCGTCAGTCCACCATCACACACCGAGGTGGGGTACCGACCCCCGGGACCCGGGACCCGGGACCCCCGGTCTCCCGTCAGGACTTTTATTTTGAGAACACCAGTCAGCGCACGCAGCAGCTATCGCCAAGCAGAGACGAGTGCGCCCGCGGCGTAACGACCCCCGGACAGGAGCCACGATGGCGTCAGTCAAAAGTGACGTTTCCTACCTTTCCTGGCGTAGCGGGGGTCAAACCTGGATTCCTTGGTCCCGGTCCCGGTCCCGGTCCCGCCGCCGACGCCGAACAACCGGGGCAGGACGACGAAGGTGAAGAGCACGGCCGTGAAAGCCAGCGCGACCTGCTGCGAGGTGGACAGCACCATGCTACCGCCAGACGCCCGCCAAAAACGGTGAGAGCGAGCGGCTCGGAGCGGGCGGAAGCGCTGGCTGTCAATCTACGGTCCGGGGGACGCCACGGGACACCTGGGAGCCGGACCACGGCCGCTCAGACCCGGAACACGGACGTTCACACCCGGAAGATGAGACCCGGAAGCTGAGACCCGGACGCTGCGCCGCGCCGCCACGCTACTGCACCGCTTCCGGGACGGGCGCTTCAGAATAAAAGTCTCGACTGGAACAAGCTCGGGAGGCCGCTTTGTCACCGGCCTCTTCATTAATATCCTACATATATGCATTGTCTTTTACACATTTCGTAATTGTAAAGTCTTGATACAATTAGAACTGTTGACCTGTACGAGTATTTTAATTGAAATAAATAACAGGAAATGGGGGGGGGGGTCATTTTGTCTACAACTGGGTGAAAAAATATAATTCCATTAGTTATGGGCCTCTAGGTTATCTACGCCCACAGGTTAAAAATCATGTTTTTATCTCGCTCCAACAATGGCCCATAAATGTTTTGGCACTTAAAATATGGCTGCTTACCTATTTGTATGCTGGTTGTATTTTAATCAATTTAATTTCTTTGTTTTACTTTTCTGGGCAGCGGAAACTGTCCCCATTTCAGAAGTTTTCTAAAAGGACGTTTTAAAAACCTGGAAAAAATAAAATGCCCGCATTTTACAGTGGAGGAGGTTCCACAAGAAAACACCAAACAACTCTATATTATTGTTGTAACACATGTTATCATGTTTTTGTTTTCAAACATTTTGTTTAAAAAGGAAAATATATATATATGTATATAAGATAAACAAAAAACGTTTCTACCTGTTAAAGGGAGTTTTTCTTGCTCATGGGGTAAATGTTGAGTCTCTGTAAATAATAACTATAATGAAAAGTGCCCTGACATAATTTCTGTTATGATATGGAGCTATATAAATAAAGTTGAATTGAATTGAATTTGAATTGCCTGTGTGAAAAAGCAGATCAGGTCTGTGGTTTTGGTAGAAACAGGTTTTGGTCTGGAGGCCCTGAATTCTGGTTCAGCAGTGAAGTAACTGAACTGTTGATTTGTCCCTGACGGCTCCAGGTCTTATTACTTGATGTGTAACCAAAGCTCTGACTCTGAACATCTTCAGGGTCGACTGCATCACTGCCTTTACTCTGAAGGTAGCAAACACTTGGAAATATCCAATGTCAGTGCTGGTATCACACACTCACACACACACACACACACGCTAACAACAATCACCTTAGAATGAGATAAATATCAGAGCTGAAAGTTTGAGATCCTGATGTTTCCGTATTTAAAGAGCTAGACTAGTCTGGGAGTTTTTTCTCTTCTCAGCTTCATTCAATAACACTCCAGAAAAGCCTGGCTTTACTGTGTGTGTGTGTGTGTGTGTGTTTTGCATTGACTGGTATGACAGATGGTCATTGCACCTCTACTCCAGGTGGCGGCGCTGTAGAACCAGCAGACAGCACTAATGCCTTATTAATGCTGCTTTTTAGTGTTTTGTTCAGGCCATTTCAGAGGATCTTTGTAGAATGAATAAGAATTCTGCTTCTGTTTTTGATTCTATGTTAAAACCAAGTCTGCAGGTACATATGGCACGAGAGCTTTCAATTTCAACACTTTTCAGGAAGAACAAAGTCTTGTGTCAATGAGGATTAAGGGGACCAGCACTGTATGTTGATTTAAGTCCAATAATTTGAGGCTGGGTGCTCTTGAACCATCTTGAACTGTTGGGTGCAGTAAAAAGGGTCTTTTTTTCCAAGGTCGCTCTGAGCTCATTGCACAGGCTGTTAGCTGTTAGCTGTCTATGGTTTGCTTCCGCTGTACGAGTTATTATACATTAGCAAAACTCAAGATGAAGCCTGGTACACGTTATGTTATCTCTTAGCCTTTGTAACGTGCTATCAACTGAAGAAGTACAGTCTAGTCGAGTGGCCGAGGTGTCATCTACATTAGAAGGTTGGGATCAGTTACCCTGACTATCTACTTTTGGTCACAAACCAATTGGCAGTCAGTGTTAAGGAGTTAGGTGAAAAGCCTCTGAGCAGCCTTAAGACGTGTGTGTTGGTAAAGGCTCCGGTGGTCAGGGGGTGTGAGGGAACGCTAGAGTACACGGACAAGCTGCCGTTGTGTTTTCAGGGTCGGGCTGAATCAACCTGTTAGATTTCGACTCGCTTTTGGATTTGACAGAGGTTGAGAGCAACGGCTCTCTCTGCTTCAGACCTATACGCCTGTGTTTGTGTACAGTGACGCCCGGACAAGAAAGTGGGCTCAGGCTTTTGGACCCCACTGTATATGGTTTTTATAAAGAGAATGTACAGTTGTGTGTTCACACTGGATAAGCGACAATGCTGAGTGTATTCATTTCTAATGTATTGGAGGGATTCTGTTGTACACTACTGTCCTGCAAAGCAGCGCAAAAAGGAAACAGTGGCACGACTTAGTCACAGTGACCTTGACCTTTGGCCACCAAAATGTAATCAGTTCGTCCTTGAGTCAAAGTGAACATTTGGGCCGAATGTGAAGAAATTCCCTCAAGGCTTCCCTCAGATATCGTGATCAGGAGAATGAGACAGTGAGACGGATGGTTGTCGCCAGCACAGAGGCGCAAGAGTGAAATAAAAAGGTAAACTGAAAACAAAAACATAAAAAAAGGATTAATCTAAGCACAGAAAAGTCTGAACATTGCCCATTTGGCAGGTTAAAGTGCAAAAACATCACAATCAATCAGCTGAAACTGGCAAAAAGCCTAAAAGAATAATCAGCATGTAATAAAAAGTTGGCTCCATTCTCATCTCGTTTTTCATTTTACTTCCTGTTTCTCTAGAATGTGTAATTTCCTGTGACAGTTTGACAGAAGCAAAAATATATCAAGCTACAGCTGCAGTGCCTTTGCTGGTGGAGATTTAACCCTTGAAGCATGGGGGCAACGACACAGGTGTTACTGTGGGCCTGGATTCTCCTGGACTCGGGGTTGTGCTCGGTCTCACTGCCAGAGATCACCGATGGGAAGTTCATTGAGGAGTGTGTGAGGGAACACAACTGGGCACGGTCATCAGTCACACCACGTGCAAGTAACATGCTGTACATGGTAGGAAAAACACAAACTTCCTTGTCTAACTATCTTTCTCACTGCCCTGAAGTGGTCACAATCAGGGGTAAAGTGACCCCCCCTCACCACCACCACCACTGGGATTTGATAAAAATTCATGTGCGCATATCATGGCTAAAGAAATAACAATCAAAAAGCTATAGCTGTTTTCAGTAATGATCGGACTAAAAAAAAACAAAATTTTTATGAATACTAAAGAAAACAGTGGTCAGAGAAGCAGATTTAGTCTAACTTCTGGTGGAATCGAGCACATAGACCTGGTTTTATTTTTCCAGATTCTGAGATTTCTGTTTAAGCCCAAAATGTCACATCAATATTTAAAACAAAAAATTTGCTTTGAAATTGCACCATTTTTTATTGAATTGTGATTATCAGTGGAATTGTTTGCAGTGGGAAGTAAATCCACACAAATCTTTTCTATTAGTTTTTTTTTTTTAATCTCTGACCAAGGTATATGAAAGTTTAATTTAACCTTCATCCTCTGCTGAGCATGAACTGCGTAACAGAAGAGGCAGGACCGTTACTCATCTCTTGAAGGAACTGTCTGAATTTAACGTCCCATCAGCGACCAAGCTAGCATGCTCGCTAACTGACTTTTAGCGAGCGCGCTAGCTTGTGTCAGACGGTTTTTGCTCTTCCTCTGCGAGTCTTAATTTAATTAAATGTTGTCTTTCTGAGATCACTCCAGGTGGAATAACTGGCATAGTACTGAAAAAAATACCAACATGTCAGGAGTGCTACTTTGACTGACTAGCATGTTGGTGGCTTCTACAGCGTGTTAGCTGCTAGTCACTAGCCACAGTAGCGTATGAATAGTGAATGGATTTTTGTAGTTGTGTTTTTACCACACCACTGCTCAACTGCCTAAGGTATTTCACACAGCTGTTAGCATGACCATTGTATCATGGCGCCGGAAGAAATTTAAAGACCTGGAAAAAGAATTTTTAACTAATGGCATGGGGAGATGCAAAAAGTAGCAAGTGAGAAAATTTGTTTTCCTAAGAAAAAAAAATTGTCTTTTGAAGAGGGTGAACCGTCAGTTTTAAACACCTGAATCATTATAAAGAGGAGCTGAGGCCTATTTTTTGTCTCTGCTCATCCAGACGTGGGATGAGGGCTTGGCCATTACTGCAAGAGCATGGGCGCGGCACTGCGTGTTCAAACACAACATCTACCTCAAAGATGTCCGCCGCGTGCACCCCAGCTTCCCCTCCGTGGGAGAGAACATATGGATGGGCTCCCTGTCATTATTTAATGTGTCAAGAGTCGTGAACCGCTGGGTGGATGAAAAAGTAAACTACAGCTACAAAGACAACACCTGCAGTAACGTCTGTGGCCACTATACACAGGTGCGTACACTCTTCTGTTTCTCCGTTTGTGTTGAAATTGCAAAGCCTTAAAGAGGGGAGGGCCAGTAAAAAAGGGGAACCTTTAAACATGTTTTATATTGGTCTGGTCTGCATTGTGTAATGCACCGTTTTGTTGTTTACAGGTTGTGTGGGAGAGCAGCTACAAGGTTGGTTGTGCTGCCCAGCTGTGTGGCAGTAATTTTAACGAGGCTATTTTTGTATGCAACTATGCCGAAGCGTAAGTGGAACGCATCTACAGACGACTAACAAAATAACTCCGCGTCGTAGGTGAACTGATGATAAATTGATGAAAGTTGAGGGGGTCACTCGATATCTAAACATGTCGGATGAGATGCTACCAAAAAGTGTCATCTCTCTTTTCAGTATTTTAAAGTTTGGGCTCAGTCGCAGCCATGATCAAATGTCATGTGGAAACCAGTGTGTGACATTCTCCCATGTGAATTTACCACAACCAATCATATGAAAATACCACATCTAACGATCATGCATCTTACGAACACGTATTTTATGCATTATAACCTGATATATCATGATCCACTGTATCATAGTGCTCCACTGTTGTCCAAAACTATAAAACACCGTTGAGCCACGCCGTTTTTTGGAACCAGGCCCACACACAACATCCTTCTGCTGTAAATACTCAGTACAGCACTAAACATACAATAATCCAGTGCCGCAAACGGTCCTGAGCAAAATGCACGATTTACTCCTGTTTGAGGGACAGTTTCTAAAACTAGTGTCCAGCTGTTGTAGCAAATTACCATTTAAACTAAGTGTATATTTGTGTTTGGCCCTCTTTTGAAGCCGGTTGATTTGGGGGCTGAGAACCATGGACAAGGTAGAGAGGTCAGGAAGTGCCGACACTGTTTAACACGTTGGTGGCTTTGTTGACAGTAAGAAAAACAGAATACCAGCTTCAATCTTTAAGCTTCTTTTCAGATCAGCAATCCAAAAGCAAACATTTCAACAGGTATTAATACCTGACATTTCTACTTTTGAAAAATGATGTAAAACCAACAATAAGGAGATGAGAAGGTGGAGGGTCCAGAGCAAAAGTGACCTCAGAATGACTGCTGCCTACAATACAGGACAGTGGTTTAACATGGATGATGGTTCCTTGTGCAGGGGAAACATCAATGGAGGACGACCGTATGAACAGGGGCCATCCTGCACTGAATGTAAAGGTTCCTGTGTGGAAAACCTCTGCCGTAAGTGTTCATTCCCATTATGGAGGATACAAAGAATCCCTCCTTTCCTTTAGATTTAGTCTCAACTATCGCTGGGACTTTCAGCTACTTTAGTCATTTGGGATGGCCACGGCTCAGTTATCTGAAGTCACGCTGCTTTCCACACATTTAAGGAAGCTGAGAAAAAAAGGGCCGGAACATTTCCATGTTGTGCGCACTATCACTGAGACTGGTTTAAACAGGTCAGTTCACAAAAGCACAAGAAATGAGCATTTACACATTCTACACAGATTTACCCTAAAAAAAAAAAAATAGATAAAAAAAAAAAAAAATACATGATGCATTTGCTCCAGGGGCAAAACAAGAAAAGCTGTTACATGTGTTGTAATAGGGATTTCATCACTTTCTAATGTTTCCTAATGTCTTCGCAGATGACAAAGCTCGAGATTCACAGCAAAGTAAGTGTGACTGCAATTATACGCGATTATATTTTGGGCCTGACCCGAACCATCGACTATGAATCTGAACTTTTTTCTCTGAGCTCTGGTGTGTGTAGTTTGACAGTGGCCTCGGTGAAGGACTACAGGCTACTGAAGACCTTACTAGTACTTTTCCATGTACAACTACCACCTAACGTGGAATCCACTCACTCAAACTTCTGTTGTGTTTCCAGGCTACAACTGGACCCCAGACTGGGACCCTGCCCTGGCTGCTACAGGTTCCAGCTATGTGGCTATTCTGATCGTCCGGCAAATCGCTCTTATCCTCACCTTCATCATAGCATATGTAGTCCACTACTTTTACCCGGACACCTTCTGCTATGAGTAGAACCACTGCTTTGACCCCAACAACGTGGACTTATTCAACCAGTGTTGAGATGAGGATGTGACTTTAAACAGAGCCTTTATTTTTCATCTATAAACTGCTTTAAAGTCCCAACAGAGCTGTGCCTATATGTCAAAACGTACATGCGGATGTAAAAAAATGCAACTGCAAACAAAAAATTGTGGAACAAATCTGCCTTGTTTTCCTCCTTCAATCCATCATCACCTAACAACTGGAGAATGTCGTGTCACGTCGCATCAATTATGTATTCCAGTTTATTTACATTTTCCCCAGCTGCCTCCTTTAGTCACAGAAGGTCCACTGTCATTTATTTTACTGCAATGAGCTCTACAATTCTACAGCGACAACATTAGGTCAGAGCCACACTAATCAATATCTGTAGATGATCAAATACGGTGTCAATCATAGTGATTGGCTCAGTCTAACCACTCCCATCAGCAGCTGTTTTCAGTGACTACGAAACAAAGTGGCGCATTAAGCAGCTAAATGGTGGAGACCTAAACCAGAGCTAAAACAGAGGGAACAATGGACTTAGACTCATCGGGTGACACAAGCAAGACTCCAGACGATTGATAATGTTTCTCCATGTTCGCTGGTTGTATTTCCATCTGGTTCAGTCTGCCGCCTCCTGAACACACGTCACACTTTCTGAGGGAGAAAAATACATTTTTCAAGGTATAAATACAGAAGATTCAAAATCGGGATGAGCGTAATCGTTAGAAGGCAACAGGTGAGGCAGACAGGAGGAAGATCTATTACTCTTCAACAGACAGTTGAGTATAAAACGGGGAAAAATGAACAGGAAATTCCTAAATAAAAACATCCAGGACAGTTTGCATTGGAGCCGGTTTCGATCCAGACACAGAGACTATGTCTGACGTCCCATCTCCCCATGTGCTTGCTGAGTCCTTCCTCTGTCCAACAAATACCGCATCCCACGTTACACATTATAACGGGGGGCAGGTCTGTGGTTAGCCTTTGCTTTTGTTCTTCTTCTTCTTGTCTGTGGTGGTGCTGGTAGGAGGAGCTGGGTTCACTGGTGGAGCCCCCAGTTTCTTTGTTTTGGCTTTTTTCACTTTGTCCTTGAGGGCTTGGATGTCCACCTTGCTTTCTGCAGGGGCTGTGACAGAGTCAACACAGGGGAGATACGGGTTAGTAGCACAAACACGGCACTGAGAATCAGACAAGTTTGCCCTGTTGGTGGATTAATGCCTGTTTCTTCATCACTACCTTTGGTAGTCTTCTTCATGAGAGGCTTCTCTTTTGGAGGAATGAAAGCTTTGTTCCGTTCTTCCTGCTTCTTGGTCAGAGCTTCCACTTGTTTGACCTGCCGGAGACAAAATATCAACAGTCACATTTGTCACTCGGCAGAATAAAACGTAGCTCTGCAGCATTTTACAGAGACTTGGCAGGTTCTGGTAATCTTTTATAACGCTAGCTGGAATCAGATCCTGAAAAACTAGTGACATTAGCAAAAATACACAGTCCCAGCAGTGCTTTGTCCCCATCAGGTTACAGCTGAATAAACATATTAACAGTAGCTTCCAGCCCTTTCTCCTCCATTAAGAATATTCACATCTGCTAAAGGATGATTGAGAAGAGGACGCTGAATAAAAACTGATGCCGTTAGTAAAATAGTGACTCTTCTCTCAGGCTCAGGTTCTGTCTGTGTTAAAACCGCTTTCTGGAACTGGCCTGAAACCAGCTGGACTTGGTTGCTGTGGTGTCAGTCATGTAAACAGACTCACCTTAATCTCCTCCATCTTCTTCCTCCTTTTCACGCTTTCACGCAGGAAGAACTCTCCTGTGGCCAGCTCTTTGTCAACCTACAAACAGTTACAGTCACAGTACGTTCATTATAATGTCTCTATATGCAGATTAGTCCTCTACCTAAATGAAAAGGCTCAGAAATTGGAGGAACTTCCCTTTAGGATGTTCTGTTACTAGTTTGCATTAAATTCCATCCTCCTTTTAATCCTAATGACCTTTAAAATACCTCTTGTGTTATTCTATAATGTAGCACACATATGATTTGCTAAGTGTAGTTATGAGGCTGAGCCGTGGATTCAAGCACTCGTCTCCTGACCTTGCTGTCTGGCTGCGCTGGAGGGAACGGCGTGTACTCCTTCTTCACGCTCTTCTTCTTGGGCTCCTTGCGCTTGGCCAGGTTCTTGTGGCGGAACTTGGGCAGAAAGCGTTCCCAGCTCTGCATCCGCAGCTCAGGGTCTTTGGACAGCTCCCGTTTGATCATTAGCGCCTGACGGATCCAACCGTCACAGGAAGGGGGGGGTAAAAGCAAGAAAAATTAGACACTTTGGAAATGATGCCCTGCCCAGACTAGAACCGTAACAGGAAGGAGGGGGAGGAATAAAAGCAGGAAAAATTAGACACTTTGGAAATGATGCCCTGCCCAGACTAGAATGTTATTTTTCTACCAGTGGCATCACTACTAATGTGCTTAGATTCAGTGTTAATAGTAGGATTTTTGTTTCTAGCTTGAACAGTTTAAGTCTTAAAATGTACACAGCTGCATCAACTTCCTAACATCATCTTAAACTGAATCCCAGTCTCATAAACTGTCTGACAAAACTGGTTCCAGGGGAAATTTAGGATCACTTCCTTTGACACAGGGACAAGCAGCAGGACAACAAGTTGTACCAGGATCCCGGGTCAGATGTGGTACCATGTTACTGAGATGTATCCCAGTGGTAAACCAGTCTGAGTTTAAACACGATCAAGTCTCTTCTACCCCAGGGGGTCTGAAAGAGTTGACCTCTAAAAACGCCAGGGCAGGAGGTGCCACTAAATGGTCTGATGAGTATGAAAATGATGTGATTCATATTGTGTGACCTTCCGATTCACCAGAAATTAACCTGGCTGAACATCTATGGGAGGGTCAGGCCCAACATGTGAAGAAAATCCCCAGATATATTCTCCACTTTCAGACTCGTAGTCACTTTTAGGTTTACAAAGCCTGAATGGATTAGCGCCTAAATACATTTCAGACCTGCTGCTACAATATGAACTATCTGGACCCACCAAGTGATCTGGGACAGAAAGCAGCGTTCTGTCTTTATGCCCCACATTTCTGCAACAAACTAAGGGAAATTTAGGTCTGTTTAATTGAGGACTTCTCTATTTGTCGCTGCCTTTTATGAAATCGCATAATGACTCATTTCTTATAATGTAACTTTTACTCTTGTATTTTTCGTATTTTCTTTTCAACTCTTTTTAAATGAATATCTTAATGCTATTTCTATTTTGTGGTAATCAGACAAAATAGACACCAACTCTTGTGACAACACTCGAGGACGCTGATCAGACTTCGGGCTCCATTTGCAGCCAAAATCACTTCAGAACTTTTTTTCCACATGAGCAACAGTACAAGCCAATACCTGTAAACAGACTGATGGCTGTCAACATCTGTATATATTTCTGTAGTTTCCGGTACATTCATCGAGGTGTTGTGCCACCACCCCCCCCCCCCCGACACCACCACACAAACACACACACACACACACACACACACACACACACACACACACACACACACACACACACACACACACACACACACACACTACTGCCACATTTATCAGTAATAACAGGCACAGTGTCACAGCAGGAACCCATCTGCTTCCTTTTATAAGCAATAATTAGCTGCAATAAGCTGAAGCCAAAGCTACAGCTCAGACTGACACAGCACTTCCTGCATGCGCTTTATGATTTGATAGTAATGCTAGATTTTTATTGTGAAAGAACATACCAAGACATTGATGTGCACTTCTTGCCAGAAACACTGTTTGAGAAGCTGCATAGATGCAACATCTCTGACCAATCATGATGAAGGAAAACAGGTGTGACGACAATCAGAGTTGACAAAAGCTCATTTGTCAGTTAAACAGTTTGGTTCTGGCCTGTGAGCATAAAGAACGTAGATCCAGCCGTTAATGTCATGTTCCTGCTCTCAGCAGCACAGCTCTGTGTGGGAGTCCTTCACTAACTGGTCCTAAGAATGCTGATTTCAACATGAGAAACTATGGCTACCATGCGTATTAAACACAACAGACAAGATGGCTGCTCCACAATGTTGCTACACTGAAACAGTTTTAAGATAAAACCCTGTGAGTAGCTCGGCTGGTGGTCATGAAACCCCGTTCCAACAGAATCAGTGCTAATGGAGTAGAGCTGGTTCATGCCCTCAGCTCCAGGTTGAGCCAGCCATGGCGTACAAACCCAGAGAGGCTTATCTCTGTCAGGAGATCAAGAACAAGGATGGAAAACATCTTCATTGGGCATGAATGCAGCCTGTCCAAACATTTCTGCCCACCCCGGACCAATGCAATGCGGCTGAGGGGCAAGAAACTCCCGACCAGCTGGGTGATCTGAGCAGTTTGAACATACCTTGATGTTGTAGATGGGGTGGATGTTCTTCATCGTGTCCATCACCACTTTGCGTACCTGAACAACGGAGGAGGAGGAGACAAAAAAAAATTCTAAAAACAATTAAAAAATCTAAAGAAATCTAATCCTCAGTTTGTTGTGTAAAATGTTACTCTGATTTAAGTATTTGGGTTCGGGTGATAATTGATAATTAAAGAAATTAGATCAGGAAAGAATTTAACAGATATTTTTCCACTTCAGGTTTTTATGTCCAAACTGAGAATGAGCCTAAAACATGTGGATGGAGACAGCTGCAGGATGAGCAATAGCACAAGCTCACTGCCGGCCGGACAGATGCATGTGCAGCTTTGCTAAGATAAATAAACAAAAAGAGATATTGTGTCTTTTTCTGTTATGTAAAGCAGCAGCTTGATAATGATTCAGGATGACTTTTTGTTCCAGTTACCAGGAGCCAACCAGCTAAAACACCAGTGTCATGACCAGCGATTTCATAAAATAAAAACAGACTGGAAAAAGGGCGTTTGAAATACAACCTAGTAGGACACAAGATGAACTCCTTAAACCATTAATATGAGAATAAGAATTATAAACATTCCATAGTAACAAGCTGAGTTTTAATTATCTCTCGAATGACAATTACTGGAGGTCAGAGTCCGACCAGAGGCTCTGTGAGAGGCTCACCTCCTTCAGGCCGCTGAAGGGGCCCAGAGCCGACACTGTGTTGCCCTGCACCATCACATAGCAGTTGGTTAACAACTCTAACGCCTGGGGAGAAGAGACAGGGGAGAAATGTTAAGCTTTTAACTCAAGACGTGTTCAAACTGATCCATGAACAGTGTTGTTATATTGCTCCAACAAGACAAACAGTCAGACACTGAGGCTGAATGGAAGCAACGCTGCCACCCAGTGACATTTAAGACAAAGTGCATGGTAGCAAACAGGCGCAGACAAACACAACAGTCTAAGGCCTTGTTCACAATATGGCTCAATACAACTCAGTTTACACCTTTTACTCTAATATTGCACAGGCTTACAAATTATAATGAGGCCCTCAGTATAATCTGTTCTCTGGTTCATATCAGGGGAGACCAGCAAACTTCTTTTACATTTATTGCAGTAGTGACTCACTCTGAAGATTTTTACTTATTCAGGCCTTCTCTGACATCTACAGTCCAAATGGTTGACAAATGGCATAACATGCTGTGTTTACTACTTTGAGATGCCTGTTCATGGGTCAGGTCCCTAAAAAGTCTCTCTGCATTTGTTACTGTTGAGCAGCCTCCTGATGGACCGTACAGGAGTTACCGGAGACAACAATCAGAATCCCTTAAGATGCCCGCCACTGTCCAGTCGGGAGCAGACGTGGTCGACGAAAGCTTGACTCTGGTAGGCTACTCACTTTTAAGGTGGAGCCCTTGGGACCAATCAGTCGCTGTCTTCGTTTCACAAACCGCTCTCTGTTCCTGACCATGGTCCCAATTTTAATGATGTCACATGCCACATCATCCTGTAATATCCGCACAGCCTGGAAGCAAAAAGCAGATATGAACAAGTAGAAAATCAACGTAACAATCAGAAACCAGTCCTGCTGTCACAGCCATCATCAAGCAGTAGGACACATGCTACAAAATATCAGAGAGGAAGGATGAACGAGACCGACGGCATTCGTCAGACTTCAACCCCACATGACAGCGCCGCCCCGCATGCAAGCACAGGGACCAGTACCTGTTCGAACGGGACACTCCGGGCCAGCAGCTTGATGAGATCTCTGGCTCTTACGATGGCGTATGGGTCAAAGGTTTTCTTAGTGGTGCAAACGGTCATGCTGCCCTCTATCAGGTCCAGAGAGGCTTTGATGTACTGAGAGAAAGAAAATCAATGTGAAACAAAAACACAAACAATACTTGAGCTACACAACACAGGCCTGAGACTCAGCCTGACATTCCTTCCAGGGTGAGGGGTGAGGTCAGGACTGAAATATAAAACTATCATCAAATATTAAATTTTACTATTCAGACTTAGTCCCAATATTTAAACTAGAATGACACATCGATTACATTGACTTCTTAACTTTTGTGCATGTCCTCCTTTACCTCACATGGCCCAAACTGTAGCCAACAATAACTTCCAGAATTTATGAATCAATAAAATTACCCATTATTTTTCAAAAGTCCTTTATCAAGTGAAAGGATAACATACTATTGGTTAGAATTTGTTTGAGACCAACATTTCCATGGCAAAAAACTAGACTGAATGTTGGGTAAAACAAAAGTCAACAATAATCACATCGATCACAGTCATAACTCTATCGAGGCTCTGCTGCCTTCAAATATTAAAACAGAGAAATGACTATCATGATGATGGTCATTAGTGACCATTTTGTTTGAGGAGCAGCTGGTCCTGGCTGAGTGAACTCACCCCCTCTCCTAGGGCCCTCTCCACCAGAGGCCAGCACTCCTTCAGGTAGGCCTCCCTGTATTTGGGGAAGAGGGTGGCGAAGCTGCTCTCCTCCAGGAGACCTCGGGGGTTGTCGTCCCGGGTGAACGACGGCTCCTTCCACCCATCAGGTACAGTCAGGAGCTCCGATTCATCCACTGCAGGACGCAGACATACACGGACCTCAGAACCACGGAGCGGAACCGGGGGCCTGGTTTCTCTCCCCCATGATAATGCCAATGAACGAAGACCATCGACCAATGCTTCAAAAATAAATGTGTATGAAACGGTTCACCTCCTTTACACAGAGACATGGACACCCAGGAGACGTCAGACAGTCTGTATGTCTTCAGTGTCTGGACGAGGCGACGTTAAGCTGCCGGAGACTAACGGGGGATCGACGGTTTCACCACGTCCGAGCGAAAACCTTTACGGGCGACTAATTTAAAGCTTGTGTGTTGGGCTCTGTCGTCGAACACGCTAAAGCCAAACACAACCCGGGAGCTAAACCATCAAGAGGATCTAGGCTGTCAATAAGCCGTGGTCTTCCTCTGATACGGTGTATTTAATAAAACAACCGACAGATGTTTACATCCTAGCACAGCTAACTCGCTAGCTTCACGGGGGTTCATGCGTGTTTACCACCGACATGTCAACACGCTCGTTACCCGACGGACCCCGCGCCCCGCGCCCCGCGGAGAGTAGATGTCTGGGTGTCCGGTACAGCCCCCGGCTCGGCAGCACCGACAACTTACCCTGGTCCTCAGTCTTTTTCCGTTTATTCCCCGCTCCTGCTTCACTCACGCCGTCTTCTGTTGTAGAGGACGCCATTTTTTTTAGCCAGAAGCGGAAGTGACGCACAGATACTCTTCTTCGTGTGACTTTGGTCCAAGGTTGGCGCTCCAGGCGGACTAGACGCTACACCGCCGCCTTGCTGCCCCCTAATGTTTGTTTTGATGACTGTTATTAATATATATTTGAATACCTTCCGGTCTTGCGCAGATAACCCACCAGCTCCTCATTTTATTCATTGTTTATTTCATCCATTTTATTCCAGGTGTCTGTTTTCTATGTTGTTAAGTAACCCCCCTCCCCGCCACACACGCACACGCTTATCCATTTCCTTTGTATTCTGCCATTTTCTTTGAAGTGTTTTCTGACAGTTTGTATTCATCCTCATGAGCAGTTTTCTAACCTTTTCCTTCCCCCCGACATCTAGACTGAGGTTCTCAGGTTCTTTTCATATCTCGATATCATGTATTTTGTTTTGTCCATTGATAGAGCGAAGCTTCCTTCATTGGTCCATTCCGTCACCTGATCCAGGTCCAGAGGTTCCTCCCTCACTTCAAGGTGGCGAAAGTTCTTCACATTGCCGCTAAACCGTTGTGTATGGATGGGTGGTGGTGGGGGGGGTCCATTCTCCACCCCAGGTGCCCCAGACAGCTCACCTTCGACCCTCTGGCCCTCACCTGTGTCGACCTGGGGAGTAAAACCCTCCTCATCAGGCAGCCATTTTTCCCTTTTAAAAACCAAGTCTGAAGGCGAAGTTGATTAGTTTGGTCAATCATCTGTCAAATCTGCATATTACTGGTGCATGATCACTTCCCTTTGTGTCCCAGCTGCTGATTAATGCCACTCGTTCCGATGTAACTATGATATATAGCTTGTTCTTGTGTCTTAAATCTTCCAGAGCTCTTCTGTCTCCTCTCACTTCCTCAGTTTCTTTATTTACTTCCACTGCTGCTTCCCTCACCTTCTCCGTAATGTCTTGTAAACAACTTTACTGTAGTATAATGCAGAGGTTTTACTAATGAATAATAGTGATTTACCCAGAGCAGTCCACACTTCTGCTACAAACTCCACTTCTCTATTGATTCCTATTCTCCTGGGCTGGATTCCTCTTGTAATGAAGGTCAGACAACTCTCTCCCCCTTCTCTCTCTCTCCCTCTCTCTCTCTCCCTCTCTCTCCCTCTCCCTCCCTCTCCCTCCCCCTCCCTCCCTCCCTCCCTCTCCCTCCCTCTCCCTCCCTCTCCCTCCCTCTCCCTCTTTCAATAACAAAAACATAAAAGCTCAGTGTTTTGCCAGCTGATTTTTTTTTTTTTTTCCCTTTAAAGAAACACGTAATTATGCCGATGAAGTGTTGTAGCTGGGATTTTAGACTCAGAGATTACAAGTCTCCCCCAGCGTACCTGGCACCCCCTCTTACCATTTTAAGCTGAGACTAAAGATAGGAAACTTATAAGGACATGTCATTTTGTTGTCCAAAATTTTTTTTGGAACTTTTATTCTCCGTCATGATGCTCGGCAAAAAAAAAAAAAACGCTTTGATATGCATTTCAATCTTTTACAGCCCTGCAATGTGTTATAGGGACCTATAATCTAATACGGCTTGTTCTACATGAGAGGTGAGAGCAGTTTATCTAATGCCTGAAAGAAAAAAAAACAAAAAATCTTAATCAGATTTGTCTCCATCAAATTAATTATTGTGGTACAATCTGCACATTTCTGTTGTGTTTTTCAAATAATTGTTGTCTTGCTCCTCTTCTCTCGTTAACCTTCACAGTTTCATTGGGGGGGCTAAAGCTTCATCCATCCACCGTGATGCAGTGATTTATGAGAAAAACAGTCTGAAATTAGGCTAATTTCTGCCTGGTTTAATAGTGAACCATCTAAAGTACGGACATAAGACGCATGGACGATGTCTGGAGCACTTTATTGCAGCCGTAGCCGTTCATAGTAAGTCATGATGGCTTTGGTTGCGCTCACTGAGAGGACGGTTATTCCCAAAAAGCCGATCGATCCAGCCACAATGAAGATGACGGGCGGATGCTCTGGCCCTGTAAAGAGAGGAGGAGATAAATGATCCAACCAACCTGGCATTTACCTGTACATGAGCCATTGTGGTTTTTAATCAGGATAAAACTAATTAACCCGAAATGACTAAAAATAACATTATCTGAAGCAAATTGAAACATACGACCAAAATATAAACATGAGGAAAAAAGCTAATGAAGTAACTGTTCTTTCAACATTTGCAAATGAAAAAAAATTCTCACAAACTTTGATATTTGCCACATTGAGCCAACACTGGCTCAAAAAACCTGAATTATCCTCCACACACACTGAAAAAAAACATCTTGTCAAATAAACAAACTCAATCAGAAACTGTTCTGGATCTGGATTGTCTGCTCGGTTTCCTCGACTCACAGTGAGACGTGACTCTGTTGTCAATGAGCAGAGGTCCAGCTGACACCAAAGTGGCCCGTTTCCCCTTCCTGTCCTTTGGACTCGCCGACCTCCTGGCGTGCCGCCGGCTGCCGCAGCTCTGCAACAGAATCAACCAGAACGAAGGAGGACTCGGCATATTTACAACCAGCAAGGAGCAGTTTGGGCGCTTTGCTGTTAAAACACAACATGGACTTGACCCATGGCATCCCACATCATCGTCATCATATATTATCATATAGGCAGGACCTCTGTGACCGCTATAGAACTGAGGCAGCGTAGTGTTTGTCCCCTCATGAGAGAGAAAACTGACAGAAGAAGATGATGACTGAGACCAAACCTGCATCTTCACTGGGCCAAGTGACCACAGCTTTAGTTTAGAAAGAAAATAATACTCTTATAAAACCAACTAAGATCATGACCAATTTTCTCAAATGTACGCAACAGTGACATTTTTATTTTTCGGGATATCAAGAATGAAGAATTAACACAATCACTACAAATCATAATAATAAGACGAGCTATAGTCACAAGAAGTCAGGTTGACAGCTGCAGACAATGAGATACTGAAGCTGTGATTCAGCCTGACCCCACTTACATAGTGACATTGGATCTGTATCAGGACGTCCTGTCTGGATGGGGACGGATATTAATGTGGGTGTAAGTGCAACCAGAACGCATTGTGATCGAGGTGGAACCAGATCCCTCAGGCCACATCTAGAGGTGGGGGCACAGTGAGGTCTGATCCACAGGAGGAGCATGTCTGGTAACAACAGGTGTAACAGCAGAAGCTGCTGGACTGGATGTATCATCCAGATAACAAATCCTCAGACACAGATGTTACAGGTCGCGGAAACGGAGCCGATATGTTGAGGAGTCGGCTGTGTGTGATGGTTTACCTTCGTACAGTCCTCATCAGGTCCACATATGTTGGCCAGGCAGTGGATATACAGGGGCAACCCTCTGGGCATGGTGAACATCTGGATGGAAAACCTGCTGCTCTGCGCCCGGCCGTTGATGGAGAGCCAGTGGAAGGTGTTGTCCACGGGACAGCTGGACAAAGAGACGACAACCTCCACCATCACACCCGCTCAAGGCAAATAAAGCAGATTAACTATAACATGCTTCAATAACATGCAACCGCATCCAGCAGTGGAAGTGATCGGTGACATTTGAGGGTACCCGTCCTGGAGGAGGACACCCCGGACCGCATCCTGAGGGTCGGTGCTCTCGGTGGCCCAGCACGACTCCACCCGCAGCAGCACGTCCAAGGCAAATGAGTGGTTGGTCTGCAGGTCCACCCGGAGGAACAGCATGTCCTCCGGCCCCAGGGCCACGGCATCCCTGTAGCGGTCGGTGAACGACCCGTCGAGGTACAGGCTCATGCTCAGGGCCAGCGGCAGGGATGAGTTCAACTCCACCAGGGAGAGGGAGGAGAGCCTACAATGACAGAGGGGAGCAATGTGCTGACACAGTAGACGACATTCCAGAAAATGTAAAAATCACACAATTTTTTGCAGAGCTTTTGTCTAATGAGTGAACTGAAATTCAGAGTAAGTCTAACATGCTCTCACACGCTACTTGAGCTCAAGCTCTGGCTCCCTTGTATTTAGGAAGTAAAAAAGATTCGTATTTGGGTGGATGTCACGACGTTAAGTCCGGGGATGTGTAACCTGACCAGTCTCACCACTCTATGTCCATGCGGACGTGAGCGTTGCGGACATAGTGCCGAGCGTAGACACACTTCAGGATAACCTTCAGGTCCCGCCGGCTGATGGTCTGCTCTTCGGTCAAGGTCACGGTCAGAGTGTTCTGGAATTCAATGTGGGTTTTGTTCACCTAGACAACACACACACACACAAATAACATTAATAAGTAGAGCTCCAGATTAGTTCAGACTGAAGGCTCCTTTCATAAGTGATACGAGCCTATTCTAACACACTCAGAGGAGTTGAACCCTCCCGCAAGGAATCAGAGCTTCACATCCACGACCTTTAATAACCTTCAGTTCACTCACTCACCTTCCTCACCGTTCCACAGTCAGACGATTTCCGCGAGGTGCGGAAGTAGTAGAACATCTCGCTCTCGTCCACAGGGCACTGCCCGTCATTCAGCCTAACATCCACCCCCCCCCCCATGTGAGAGGTCAGGTAGGGTTTGGCTAAGCCCCCGGCCACCACTTTGTCCAGACACTGGTTGAAAAGCCCGTTCTCTGTTTGAAAACAAGGGGGGGGCAGGACAAAACTCATTGCAGACCATCAGTTCACTGCCTGCAGGACCAAAAATAAACGTCTTCTGATTTTAACATGGCAGAAACTTATAGCTCCTGTAAATGTTAAAGCCATAACATGCAGTTCCAGATGGTTTTACGTGAAATGGAAAATCACCAAACTTTTTTCAGGATATAAAGTTGATAAATTACAGGATTTCAAGAGAGCTGTTTCCCAAAGTACCACAATATCCAATTACAGCTCCATGAAGGCGATACTCAGGCCTTGAGGACCATGTCAGTATATTTACCTGACCGACCTATGACCTCCCCAAGTCCTGGTTTACATGAGTTTGACTCACTGTTGTATCCACTGAATGTGATCAGATCAAGGTATGAAGCTCAATAAGCCTGTAAAGAAGTGTGACACTACCGTTGCAGACGGGACGTGACGCCTCCGGAGGCTGGACGACGCCACTGACATCATAGTAGCCACGCTGGCACACACAAGTGTAGGAGCCCAGAGTGTTGACACACAGAGAACTGCGGGGACACAAGGTGTGTTTGAAGGATGCACACAGATCCTCACCTGACACAAAACAAGACAAAAAAAGCAGCCAGAGTAAATTAATGCCACACAAAACAGAAAATATGAAGTGACTGAATGTATTACTGGAAAAGCTCAGGCAGACAAGGATGTGGGTGAATGTTCAGGTAACATTTTGCCAACCTGAGCCGGTTTTCAGCGCCACCTACCATCCCAGCGGATGACCCCATCTGCAACTGTGACGTTGGCCACGTCCAGCGAGCGGATATAATCCAGCTGAGCCTCGACAGGCAGCGGCATGTCCACGTCAGGCTGGGAAGCATCAAAGGACAGGAACATGGCCTGGGTCCGGTCTGGCTCCTCCGCGGGTTCCAAGGCCACCAGCTCGACTCGGGCCGGCGGATCAAAGTCCCTCAGCAGCTCCTGCAGCTGAAGGACACACAGAGAGAAGATGTCCCAGGAACAAAAGGTGGGGACTAACTTTGGGAAAGAGCTGCAGCGCTGACTTGTTTCAACCCGCATCTCGAACACAAGTGACCTTTATCCTACTGAATAAGAAAAAGTCATTTACTCCAGATAATGATGGACAAATGGTCCAACTCGAGGCTCCGGATGAAAAGCCTGCAGGCCAGACATCCACCCCTGGCCCTCTTCACTTCATTCCTCCTACCTTCAGTAGCAGGTTCCTGGTGGCCACGGACAGAGCGACAGACGCCGGGGCCTCCCACCGTGCCGCCAGGGCCTCCCACCATGCCCAAGGGAAACTCCCACGGCGGACCTCTTCTTCGGTGAATCCATGAGTGACACCACGAGTTTCCCTGCTTCTGCTGGTACGTAGTCGTACTCCAGTGCGCACAGGATCAGGTGAGCTGGGCCCGGGTCGGCTCCGGTAGGTCCTGTCCCAGAGTGTCTGTGACAGCTTTGATAGCCTCTTTTAAAAGCTGAGGGCGGTTTTTGTAGATCCAGATGGTCCCAGATCAGATCCTGCCCGAGCTCTTTCCACATCTGCCTTCACTTCGCCAAGAGTGAAATCTGCTGAGACTAAATTTCATGGCGGCTCGTCCAGTGGCCTTTAAGATATTTCAGTCTGGACTGAAGCTTTTGCCTCACTGACCGACATCCACATAAAAGAGGCCCACTGAGATTTAAATGATGTCATTACTTGAGCTTTGAGTTTTATTCAGCCATCAATATATTTATTTTTTTCATTTCATTATTCATTTCATTATGTTATGAAAAATAGATCACTTTTACAGTGAGAGTAAACTGAAAAGGTGAGTTTTGATTCCTTTGTGACCTTCCACTCAATGTGTCAACAAAAATCAACCTGACGTTGACTCTTTCAGACAAAAACTAATTAAAACATTTTAAGATAATTCTGTAGCTCAGCAAATCTCCCAAAACTTGTGACTATAATATATGCAAACTTTATAGAGGTGTAAATGATTAGGATGAAAACTGGATGTGGGGTCTGATCATTGATGGAATCCATGAACGTTCTCCCACCTTGTCTTTGAAAATCTTCTCCACTGCAGTTCTTGGTTCCGGCGCACCATCCTGTAGATCCTCAGGCAGCGACCAGGGCACCAGCATGGTGAGGCCCAGGCTGGAAAAATCCAGCTGCAGCTCTACGGTAACATGACGATGGAAGAAAGTGGGTTTATGGTGAAAGAAACAAACATAAATTCATGTATGTCTAAATCAGGCTTTGGCCTAAACTGTAGGGAAAAAACATTTTGTTTGTAGTTTGCTTTTTTTGCACTGGGTAGTTTGGTTTTTTTTTCTTTGTACTTGTTCTCTTAAATATTCATTTCACTTGTTAGGCTGCTGTTTTACCACCTTCACAAAATGTTCAGTGGTTTTTCTTGATGTCTAGTCAAATTAAACTACTGACTCTCGAAAA
Organism: Istiophorus platypterus; assembly: GCA_016859345.1. Lineage (NCBI taxonomy): Eukaryota > Metazoa > Chordata > Actinopteri > Istiophoriformes > Istiophoridae > Istiophorus > Istiophorus platypterus. The sequence continues at coordinate 18,897,113 of CM029130.1, forward strand.
CAAAACCACCACACAACTAGAATTTTATGTGCGGAATTAAATTATCTGCAGAACTAAATGAAAATTAACCAATTCTGAATTATCAAAATATTTTAATAAGATGTCCAAAGTTACTGAACAGAAAAAAATGCCTTCATATAGTGAAATCAAAATTCAGAAACAACATGTACGACCGACAAAACCGTTGGCCCCATTTAATGAATTTAAATTAATTCCTCAAACAAAACTAATAAGACTCACCCGTGTGATCACATGACCTGAATTAACCAATGAATGCTGGTTTTCCTCATTGGTCCCAGTTTCTTTTTCACATTGGCAAAGAAAAGAAGCTGTCGGAGAGCATCAGAAATGCTATTATCAAAGTCAATCGGCAAGGATCCAAAAATCCCTGTTTCAAAAGTTTCATTAAATTGTTGAGATGCTAAGAAGGAAAGTTGATCTGGATCAATCTGGACTGGTGGTTTCAGCCTGGACCAGGAACCACACACTGAACCAAGCAGGGCTCCATGGGCCGAGGCCAAAGACAACAATACTACTGAGAGAAAAGGCACAAACTATCATAGATGAGCCACAGTCTCTTTGGGATAATGTTCCATGGACAGATGAAACAGCAGAATTCTATGGGAATGAAGTGCATCAGTTTGGCTGAAGGTGATGATGTAAAGCCCAGAAGGAAAAGACCCCCACCTACAGTAGACCATGGTGGAGGTTCTATCAGGCGGGGGGGGCTGCTTTGCTGCCTCTGGTACTGGAGGCAGTGAGTCACAGGATCACCAAGGTATTAGAGAGTGAAATGTGTGACCCGGCGTCAGAATACTGGATCTGAGGTGAAGATCCTGGGTCTTTCAGCAGGACGACGACCCAAAGCAAACATCCAGCAGCACAGAAGAACGGTTTTAAACTGACCAGGAATTAGTCCTGATCTGAATCCCACTGAAAACATCTGGAGACAGCTGGAATCTGCCATTGCGAAAAGGGCTCCTGCAAACTTAAGAGAGCTTAACAGAGCTTGAACACGTAGCAGTGAAATTACCAGCAAACAGCTGAAAGAAGCTTCTAGAAGCAACAGGAAACATTCAGAGGCTACTAAAGGTTCGGCAACCAAATATCAGTGAAGGAAGCAAATAACTGAGGTAATTTGGGTTTGTATCATTTCACTATTCTGCAAGTTTTGATTTTCATTTTGTTATGTTAGGTGACTGGACATTTTTTTCAAAACATTCTGGTTATACAATGTGGGTTCATTTGCATTTATTTCTGCAGATATTCTGAGTTGTTTACTTGAAATTCAGAGGAGCCAATAATCTCCACAAGGACTGAACAGAGGTCCTTTCGGACTAATGGTTCTCAGACTGACCTAGGTCTAGGTTCGGTGCAGCGGCCCTCACAAGGAGTCCCAAAGACGAGTTAGCTCCCTCGAAACACAGCCGGGAGTGTTCAGACGGCCACGGTCCGTCACATTCCTCCCACACATCCAGGACGTAGGTCTTCCCCTCCTCTAGCCCCGGGAGGCGCAGCTGGGCCTCCGTCACACGACTGCTCTGGAGGCTGGTGCCGTTCTCCAGGGACAGCTCGTACAGGAACGCCTCCGATGCCCGCAGCCCGCCGCCGGGCGCCCACAGGGCGGTGGAGTCGTTGGAGCGGTACCTGAGCTCAGACACACCTTGAGGTCCTGGACGCAAGCGGATCACAAAGAAATTATATATAATGCTCACACAGACTAAAACGGAAACCTCTAAATGTAAATGATCTGCCATGAAGCAGCAGAGGATTTAATTCAATGAAACATAAGTTGAGTTTTATCACCAATACACCAGTGAACCAGCTTTTATATGTCCAACAAGACGTCTGATATCCTGATAAAAATATAACTGCTTTTATTTTTTGACTAGTTATTGGGTCAGCGAAATATAAACAGGATGGTGGCTCCTTCCAGCTTTCGCTCAGCAGAGAGGTTATCTGTGATTGGTTGGTGCGTTCCAGCCCAACTGGGGCCGTGTCTGCTGGAGGGGGGGCCTCGTCACCTGTGTGCGCTGTGACCGTCTTGCTGCTCATGAGCACACCGTCTCCACACAGCGCCTCCACCTCGGCCCGGTACCGGCGGCACGATGGCAGTCCCCCAACGGTGTAGCTGGTGTCCAGCGTGGTGCCCCGCAGCACCCCCTCGTGGTAAACTCTGAACACAGAGATGGACGAGGTGTTCCTCACCTCCCAGCTCAGGGTGTAGTTGTCAGGGCCAAACGATGTCTGACGCAGGGCCCGGATGCTGGAGTGGACTGAAGAGCAGACAGAGCACAAACGCGGAAATATCAAAATTCAGAGATCTGCACCTGAAGTCAATTTATAAAGGCCAGTTTATTTTGGAATCTTATCTGAACTAATGAACACGGTTTATTTCTCCATCTCTCACCAGAGCTAATGAATAAAATGACAGAAATGACACCAACCAGTGGGAGGTCGACATCAACAGGATGAAAACTATGCAGCTGTTTGTTCAGTCCTTTCAAATTTAAATTTTCATACGTTACTCTCTTGCATGGTACAGTATTCTATGCAACAGTGGATCACTGAGGTTTGTGAGTAATTTTTATGTGGCTGCATTAAGTTCTGCAGAAACATGTGGCTTGTGCTCAGTTAAGTAGTTATTTTACCCACTGAAAGAAACTAACTCTATTGTAGTGTTCAGCAAATTGGGCTTTTGAAGTTGATGATGCTTTGTGAAGTAACAAAATATCTCAAGCATATCTTCAACTTAAAAAGGCATTTTTTAGATATTTCTGTTTTTTTAGACGAGATTTCAGTATTGCTGAGACAGACAATTGTTTTCTCGCCATGGTCATAATATTAAAAAATATTCAACAGAGCACCGAGGGCACCATGACACTGAAACTCATCACTTAGATCAGAACAACAACAATCTTTCGAGGGTCAGAAGCTTTTCAAATGATATAACACAACCTCTGTGGCCACAGACAACAATTAGACAAGTACAAGATAAAAGGTAAATTCTAGAAGAAAGTGTAGAAAGAGCAGTGTAAGACCAGAGGAGTTGGTGAGCAGACTCAGTAATGCCAGTCACATGGTAACATCCACCTAAGTATGGCCAAGATTAGCCAAGATTAGCCTCCAGAAGCCACTGGTCATGCCGGACCTTGAACGGTTGTGTCAGGTTGTATTAACTTGGGACTGGTGCGTTTTATCGATTATTATTGATGCCTTTCAATGTGTTGTTTCTTACGTCAAAAGTTACATATTCTCACGTGAAGATAGGTAAAATCATCAGAAGGTGAGATCTGAAAAATGAAATTAATCATTAATTTTCTCATTTAACAGATTGTACAGTGACCGTGTAGCTGTGGTGAGAAACCAACTCCAAACCTATGAGCACCGTCAAGTTCAGTACCGGACGATTACATCTGGTCTGTGAAGGGCTCAAATTTACCAGAGTTTCCATCATTCAGGACCATCCTGCTGTAGCGGGACTCCGCCCCCGCCCAGCACACCGTCTGCAGGCCGAATCGAACCCTGGTGCAGGGCTGCAGGTCGAACAGGCTGAACGCGAGGCTGTCCTCCCTGTGCCAGAGGGGCACCTCCTCCTTGATGTGGTCTGTCCCGTTGAGGTAGAACACGGTCAGGAGGAAGAGCGAGTACTTTTGGTTCTCAGGGCAGTCCCAGGCCAACGATATGCTGCTGCTGTTCCATGACGTCACCTCAAAGTCCTTGGGAATGTCTGGGTCTGGTAGAGAAACCATAGGGGAGTGGATCAGTACTTACATGTTTAATTATTAGTATCGACGAGCTGAAAACTTCTCGTGAAAACACCCAGGAATAAATGTTAAGTGAACTTCACTGGCAACCATATTCAAAAGTTTGTTTTTTTTTAAAATTTAAATCTTCACCATAGACATAGACTTAAAAGTAGCTTAAAAAGTATAGTTCAACCAAATTACAAAACAGCAAAATATTAATTGATTTTTTTCTAGAGATCATTTTTTCAAGCTCTGAGCACCACAAACTGGTGGACAAATGACAAATATCCAATCAGACTGGACCAACGGAACCAGAACCATGTGCTGAGTGTCTTCCCCGGTCAACCACACATATGACCTATATGTTTTTTTGGCACTTGCTTGAACCTCCAACCGCCAGTCCTTACCTGTGATAGCCGAGAGGCAGGTGAAGGTGTGGGTGCCTGCAGTCTCCACACAGGCCACATGGGGGCTGCAGGAGTCCAGAGCCGTGAAGCGGTAGTGGTCCCGGAAGGTCGAGTCCTTGCCAACCATGTTATAGGAGTCCAGCTCAGCGCCATACAGGGTCAGGGCGCAGCTGCCCCCGGTGGCCAGTCCAGCCCCCGCCCAGGAGACCAGCAGCATAGAGGGGCTCCTGGACTCGAGCTTGACGGGGAGACGCGTGGTGTGGCCTGGGACGAAAAAGGACATTTCAGTCAGACGAGTTCATTCATTAAAATCAGGACAAAACCATCCCCCATAAACACATTCACTAGGACGACTTCTGACCAGGACAGCGGCAGGAGGAGCTAAACTCAACACCACCACCCAACAGGCACCAAACACAGAGATTCACCCTCTGGGAACCTTGAACGCCGACTGCAGTTTCAACGTCTGGTCAGCAGCAGTTGAGCTGTCTTAGGCACCAGGTTCTTGGACTGACCCAGTTACCCTCAGTCAGAAACGCCACCGTTTCGTCGTTGGATGAATGTGGACCAGTTTGACACCTGACTGCAGGAAGTTCAGGAGGTCAAGTCCTTTTATCCTTTCGTCTTTTTTCATATTATGAAATTCAGTAAGTTCAGGCACAACTGACAAATTGTTTCATAAATACTTAGGTTTGAATTTTAATGTGACTAAAAGGTTTTCCACATTATCAAAATACTGAAGTCGCAATGAATCTTAGCAACTTTCATTTGCTGCTTTTTGAAATTTGGCTTATTTCTCTTTTTTTTTCCTAATGAAGGAAAAATGTTTTGACGTTCTTTCATCCAAGCCTGATGAAAATCTTAAAGAGGTGAAGTCGCATAGGTCAACTCTTAGTCCTTTGACCCTAACGGACAGAGGAGTGCCCATTTTGTTGTACTTAGGGCCAACGTGTCTCCTGTCAGACCCTTTGAACTGCGCCTGGGATACTTTACTCTTAATCTGTCTGCTATGATGCTGAACCTGGGTGGAGGTGAGCCAACACCCAAACTCAGCATCAACAGAATCAGCTTCCGGTGGAGGACGAGTCTGCTCTGACATGAAGTATAAATGTATTTCCGAAGCAGCGAGATCGGCCCTAAAAATGTGAATGTCCTTGACTGACTGACTGAGAGAGCGAGTGATGAAGTTACGCCATCGGTTATAGAATCAGGATTTTAGGATTTTTGGAAGTGGCTGCTGGTTTACATGTCGTCTCAATGGGCCACGGTTCAGTTACTCATACTTGTTCCATTGTCTGACAACAGAAACAGAAAAAAACATGTAAATGAGAACAGCTTTGTGGGGATTGAAATAAATTACTGTATATGTGAGCACAGATGGTCCAGTCATATACTAGGTTTTAACATGGTCTTGTGTTAGGGATAAAATTGTACATTGAATGTTTTGCATGTATATGTCGACAACAATATGCGTTATTGCTGTTTAGTTATTCTAAATACTTTTTTGATTAATAAGTTCCATTACGTTTTTTAAATGAACAAGACATCTATTTCTCACAACTTAAATATTTCAAGCTAAAATAATTTGGCTTTAAGTGTCTCATCAGAATTTACATAAAGTTTTCTCCATTATCCAACCCTTAATCAATTCAAAGGGAACTCGTTGCCTCAAGTACGTCCAGCCAGGTCAACTTGTTCAGGTTATCAGCATGAAAGTGAGTATTGATCTTTTATTCTAACTAATGGCTGGAAAGAAAAGAAAAGAAAAAAAAAAAAAACACATTTCCCAGACTCCTTAAGAAGTGATTCAAACACCCCCCAACCTTTACCTCAGACAAAGTAGTACACTAAACAAACACTAAATACACACAAGCGGAAAACCTCACCGATGGCAAGAAAGAAGTTTTCATCCTGGTGGAAAAATAAGGTTCCATTCTCACATGCAAACACTTCGGCCGGACCCAACAGATTCAGGAAGCCCTGAAGAAAAGGATGAGGATGAGCAGCCGAAATAACAGCGAGATGGATGAATTCAAATCTAGCGTTAGCATCCGTCAGCATGCAGCTGTAATTTGATTCATCTTGTGTCAGAAGTACCTTAGTGGCATGTGTTGGATGCTCCAGAGGTTTCTGCCGGCCTCTGATTTTAGTGAACTTTGAGCCTTAGAGTGAGATGAACACAGTTCAATTAAGTACTTTCTAAATATAGGTATTTGGGTCAAATATCGAATAGAGATAAAGCTGACGTATTTACGTGGATTGATTGTGAAAGTCCACGCCTGAACAGAGCCGCCGTACCGAAGGGTTAGCTTGTTTTCTACAGCTGGGTACACAGTAAGGGAGGTAACTTTACCCACACTCCTGATGGATTTTAGTGCTGTGTCATTGAGCCATATGTTTCCATTTTGCCTGAAAGTAAAGGAGGTCAATTCCAAATCATGTCTAAAAACCTGTATGTTTAATCATCATGGACATGAACACACCTAGCAAGACTTTATCCAACATATTTTTCATCTCACCAGGTGATCTTTAATTCAGTTTCCATCTCATACATCTCTCGGCCAGTCCAAGGTGCAGTATAAGGTCAAAAGTATGCGGATACATACGTTTAAGTACTTTTGGCCTCGGGCCTTTTTTCAGAGTTCACCGGTTTGGTGTGGAAAATGCTGACTGTCTCGCACACACAGACCTGATCTCAGCCCAATCCATCACATTTAGCATGAACCGAGATACAACACCAGCCCGGCCTTATCATCCGGTATCAGCGTTAGACCTCGCTAATATTCCTCTGGTCCCGAGTGGGAGTCAACTCCTGCAGCCAGGTAACAAACTTCAGTGGAAAGCCACAAGACTGGAGGCTGTCAAAGCAGGGATTAATACCTGTGGTTTCCTGGTGACATGTTCAACAGTCACACATAGTGTTAATGTTCAGATATCCACATACTTTTGAACAGAAGAGGACAGTGAACAAATTAAATATTTCCTTCCACAGAGGGATTTGGTCTGGTCCTACATTTGAATTACTACATTTTAAAATAAAAAAAAACCCTCGGTAATAATTGACCATTGGTACAGCTCTGCCGATTAACAGAGAAACTAAACTGTGTTTTTCTAAATGAAGTTTGGTGTGCGGTTCTCTTCATAAAGCACAAGATGCACTTTGTCAGTGTGACTGAAGTACTGAACACTCAACAGTAGAGAATCAGAACCGTGGGTCTCATGTGTTTACCTGTCCAAAGCATCGTCCTTGATTGTCGTCATCCAACATATGGAGAAGGAAATTTCGTCACAACGTCCTGGAAGACAATCAGCATGAATCTCTACAAATCCAGCATGTTTTTCTCTATCTGACCTCAGTAACATGACGGATACGGTGAGCTACTCACCTAACGATATGGTGTGAGGCACCAGAATGAAGAAGAGGAAAGAAAACTCTAGGGAGTTCCTGAAAATATTAAAATCAGATTATCACGCTGAACTAGACTGAGATATGCAGGGATGTTAAAGCAGATTGTTATTCTTAGTCTCTTACATTTTCTGTTTAATTCCAGCAAAGGAAAGCTTGCTTATACTGAAGTCAAGGCTGGGCAGAAAGTGACTCTGCTAATTAGTAACAGGTGTGCAATGCCAGCACTCACCTGCTGAGATTCACCGGAAAGATCCTTCCGAGCATTTTAGTGTCTAATGTCACTCTGACACTGATACTCTTCATTATTACAGTGATAATCTCATGGAGGAGACATAAATGTAGCCGCAAGGGGACACAAGCCAGTGTCTTATTGTGCCAGTCCCAAGCCCGGATAAATACAGAGGGTTGTGTCAGGAAGGGCATCCGACGTAAAACTTTTGCCAAATCAAACATGCGAGTCAGATCTATTAATCCCATACCGGATCGGTCGAGGCCCGGGTTAACAACGACCGCCATCGGTGCTGTTCACCTACAGGGTGCCGGTGGAAATTGGACTACTGTTGGTAGAAGAAGGAGAGGAGGAAGGGGTGTTCGTAGGAAGAGAGAGAAGAGGAATGCCAAGAGGGTAGGACTGAGAGTAGGGACTTTTAATGTTGGAACATGACAGGAAAGGGTAGAGAGTTAGTTGACATGATGCAGAGGAGGAAGGTAGACATACTGTGTGTCCAGGAGACCAGGGGGAAAGGTAGCAAGGCTAGAAGTTTGGGAGCAGGGTTCAAGTTGTTCTACCATGGTGTAGATAGGAAGAGAAACGGAGTAGGAGTTATCTTGAAGGAGGAACTTGTTAGGAATGTCCTGGAGGATAGAGTGTCGGATAGAGTGATGAGTCTGAAGCTAGAAATCGAAGGTGTAATGTTCAATGTGGTTAGTGGGTATGCTCCACAGGTAGGCTGTGAGATGGAGGAGAAGGAGAAATTCTGGTCGGACCTTGATGAAGCCATACAGAGCATCCCTAGAGATGAGAGAGTTGTCATTGGTGCAGACTTCAATGGACATGTTGGTGCAGGAAACAGAGGCGATGAGGAAGCGATGGGCAGATTCAGTATCCAGGAGAGGAACGCAGAAAGACAGATGGTGGTTGATTTTGCAAAAAGGATGGAAATGGCTGTAGTGAATACTTTCTTCCAGAAGAGGCAGGATCACAGAGTGACGTATAAGAGTGGAGGTAGGAGCACACAGATAGACTACATCTTGTGTAGACGGTGTAATCTGAAGGAGATCAGTGACTGCAAAGTAGTGGTTGGTGAGAGTGTAGCCAGACAGCATAGAATGCTGGTGTGTAGGATGACCTTGGTGGTGAGGAAGACAAAGAGGACAAAGGCAGAGCAGAGGACGAAATGGTGGAAGCTAAAAAAGGAAGAGTGTTGCATGACTTTTAGGAAGGAGTTGAGGCAGGCTCTGGGAGGTCAGGAGGTGCTTCCAGATGACTGGACAACTACAGCTAATGTGATCAGGGAGACAGAGAGGAGAGTACGTGGTGTGTCATCTGGAAGGAAAGTAGATAAGGAGACTTGGTGGTGGAATGAGGAGGTGCAGGAGTGTATACAGAAAAGAGATTAGCTAAGAAGAAGTGGGACACTGAGAGGACTGAAGAGAGTAGACAGGAGTACAGGGAGATGCAGCGAAGGTGAAAGTAGAGGTGGCAAAGGCCAAACAAGGGGCTTATGATGACTTGTATGTTAGGTTGGACAGTAAGAAGGGAGAGACTGATCTATACAGATTGGCAAGGCAGAGAGACAGAGATGGGAAGGACGTGCAGCAGGTTAGGGTGATTAAGGATAGAGATGGAAATGTATTGACAGGTGCCAGCAGTGTGATGGGAAGATGGAAAGAGTACTTTGAAGAGTTGATGAATGAGGAAAATGAGAGAGAACGAAGAGTAGAAGATGTGGCTGTTGTGGATCAGGAAATAGCAAAGATTAGTAAAGATGAAGTGAGGAAGGCATTGAAGAGGATGAAGAGTGGAAAGGCACTTGGTCCTGATGATATACCTGTGGAGGTATGGAAGTGTCTAGGAGAGGCGGCAGTAGAGTTTCTGACTAGGTTGTTTAACAGGATCTTAGATAGTGAGAAGATGCTTGAGGAATGGAGGAGAAGTGTGCTGGTGCCCATTTTTAAGAACAAGGGAGATGTGCAGAACTGTGGCAACTACAGAGGAATAAAGCTGATGAGCCATACAATGAAGCTATGGGAAAGAGTAGTTGAAGCTAGACTAAGGGCAAAAGTGAGCATTTGTGAGCAGCAGTATGGCTTCATGCCAAAAAAGAGTACCACAGATGCAGTATTTGCTTTGAGGATGTTGATAGAGAAGTACAGGGAAGGTCAGAGGGAGCTGCATTGTGTCTTTGTAGATCTGGAGAAAGCGTATGACAGGGTGCCCAGAGAGGAACTGTGGTACTGTATGAGGAAGTCTGGAGTGACAGAGAAGTATGTTAGAGTGGTGCAGGACATGTATGTGGACTGTAAGACAGTGGTTAGGTGTGACAGAGGAGTTCAAGGTGGAGGTGGGACTGCATCAGGGATCAGCTCTAAGCCCCTTCTTGTTTGCTATGGTGATGGACAGACTGACAGACGAGGTTAGACAGGAATCTCCATGGACTATGATGTTTGCAGATGACATTGAGATATGTAGTGAGAGCAGGGAACAGGCGGAGGAGAAGCTTGAGAGGTGGAGACTTGCCCTGGAAAGGAGAGGAATGAAGGTTAGCCACAGCAAGACAGAGTACATGTGTGTGAACGAGAGGGACCCAAGTGGAAGAGTGAGGTTACAGGGAGAAGAGATAAAGAAGGTGGAGGATTTTAAGTACTTAGGGTCAACAGTCCAGGGCAATGGAGAGTGTGGAAAAGAGGTGAAGAAGCGTGTGCAGGCAGGCTGGAACGGGTGGAGAAAAGTGTCAGGTGTGATGTGTGATAGAAGAGTTTCAGCTAAAATGAAAGGAAAGGTGTACAAAACTGTGGTGAGACCAGCGATGCTGTTTGGTCTAGAGACAGTGCCACTGAGGAAAAGACAGGATGCAGAGCTGGAGGTAGCAGAGATGAAGATGTTGAGGTTCTCTCTGGGAGTGACCAGGATGGATAGGATCAGGAATGAGTACATCAGAGGGACAGCACATGTTAGAGGTTTAGGAGATAAAGTCAGAGAGGCCAGACTGAGATGGTTTGGACATGTCCTGAGAAGAGATCGTGAATATATTGGTAGAAGGATACTGAGTTTTGAACTGCCAGGCAGGAGGCCTAGAGGAAGACCAAAGAGGAGGTTTATGGATGTAGTGAAAGTGGACATGAAGGTAGTTGGTGTGAGAGAAGAGGACGCAGAAGACAGGGTTAGATGGAGGACACTGATTCGCTGTGGCGACCCCTAAAGGGAAAAGCCGAAAAACAAAAAGAAGAAGGAGACATAGTTTTCATCAGATGCTAGTAATTAGGGCCGACTCATGAAGTTAGAGCTCATAAAAGGCCACTACAAAAACATCTCCATTTAACTCAGTCCAGGTCCAAGACCACCAGATACCACACTTCCCATAATGCAAAGCAACAGTGTCTCACTGTAAATGTTTCAGCTGGGTCTTTGAAACTCCCCACCCACAGTTTGTAAGTGGGGCTCTCCGTTAAAATGTGTATCCTCCAGGTCCATGCAGAGAGAGACATTTCAGCTGAAGGGGGGGGGGGTCTGTTAATGAATATCCCTTGACCTTCAGGTCAATTGTTATCATTCGATGATAACAAAGTACATATTCTAGACAGGGAGGACAGTTGGTTCGAAAGAGGATAGAAGGAGGCAAAGTACAGAAACCATCCCTCAACAGAGGAGGAGGACTACGACACCACCAGGGAAGGAGGACGACGACACCACCACCAGAGGAGGAGGTCTATGACACCACCACTTGAGGAGGAGGACTACGACACCACCTACCTCCCCCTATAATGGTGTCACTTCTTCTCTCCCCAGGAGATTACACAAACATTCACACTTGGTCTGTGGTGCCTCCAAAACAACGGCGACTGTCGGCACTTGGCCTCAGGTAACTTTAATGACTCTAAAACTGCTGTTACAACAAGCAGGAGCACTAACGAACCAAGTGGTATCTGTGGCCCTGTTAACGACCCCACCAAGGCTAAATGCCTGGGTTTCCCCACCAGTCATTCAGAAGTGGAGAAGCCTCCTGGATGAGAGGTGAAACATCTTCAAGATCAACAAGTCCACTCGCCCTTGACTTAATTATTCTTGGATAAACTATGACCTGGATGATTGATAATCTCCCCAGACATGGTTGCAGTTTTGGAAGTTAATATAGAACATGTCTATGTTGACAGAAACCTATGTTAACATGTAGGAAACATAACAAAGAATGGCCTCTGACTGATTCACGTTTAAGGAGGAGATTGAGCCTGTGAATTGCCCTCCTAGACTCCCCTCATAGGGCCTCAATCAGATCTATGGGGCTGCAGGCCAAAGGACCGTAATATTTCATGCATTTGAGGGAAATGCCGCCACCACTGCCGATTCACTGTTACACCTAAAGAGAGGTGGCATATTAAAGGAAAAACCAAAAGGTGTTGGGCCTCCAAAAGCCTCCAGAACAGTATCAGCGCTCCTTGGCATGGATGGTCTAAGTCTCTGACTCTACAGGCAGTATAAACAAGCTTCCTCCAGAGGAAATTCCCTCATTTAATGCTGGTGGGGAGCTCTGTCTGTCATGTTGGTCCAAAATCTCCAGTTGAGACCCAGTACCTATAAATGCCACAGCATATGATTCAAATTATTTTGTGTGTCCTGAAAAGACAGCCCACCAGCTGCCAAAACCCAAGACTGAAACAGGGACCTTTAGATCTTCAGTCTAACGCTCTCCCAACTGAGCTATTTCAGCAAGAAAAGCTACACTTGTCAGAAGTTCTCAGAAACCAACTTCCCACAAACTGGAGCCCATATCAACATACATACAAAAGGGAGGAGAGGTGGTTTGTCAGGATTCATACCTGGATACAGCACATTGCTTTATCACTGGTGTCTCTTTGTTGTAACCACAGAAGAAGTAACAACAATCTATTGACGATGCCATTGTTTGTTTTCTCTTTCTTCTTATGTCTTTATATTTTCACTGATGTTGCTGATATGGGAGTGTTACACTAGCTCAGGGCTGCAGTATAGATCAGGATCAGTATAGATACAGTTCTACAGACATCAGAGCCAAAAAAAACAAGAATCACACTACACAGATCTAAAAAAAAAAACTGCCCATATTCACTGCTGAATTCCAGATCCAGAAAAGTTGTGAAAGTGTAATTAAGTGTCAAACATGCATGTGGAACAGTTCAGACAGCACTTCCCAAAGTACTGTGGACACTGAAGACTGAGACGATTGGGCTGAGGTCAGGTGACTGAGACCATGACAAGAAAGCTTTCTTTTGACAGTACTTTTGCTGATTGGAGTCTTGCGTTCCTTGTTTAGAAAATTCTGTATCTGTGATGAAGTTGTCCTTCTGTCTCTCAGGGAACTAAACTTTACGCATTGATGCTCTGATGATGTGCTCACTTTTGTTCTGCCTGATCGTGCTTCAGACACATCTGATCCAGTTTTTGTGAAGCGTTTAACAGTTCCGCTGCCCTCGAAGAAACCTCCAGTCCAGCCACCACGATTCGATGCAGAGAACGCTCCTCTGCACTTTGAATAACAGTTCGACTTCCAACACTTTCACATACTGTAATTCTACTAATCAAGAAATGATCTGCTGGAAACTTGAGGCACAGGTTTATTCATAACAGGTGAACACTGGCTAGAAGTTCAGTTACTTGAACGAGCCATATATAGATAAATATATATATAATTTTGATCCTGATGCTCACACACATACACACACACACACACCTGTTGTTGACACCAAATCCACACTTGTGATGCCAAACATGTGTAGGTCACCCTCAGTAATGTTCTTCTCGCATTAGTATAGGGGAACACTTGTAACAACACTTGCGCTATAACAGCACGAGGATGGAGTTTGGTACATATTTTAGGAAAAGCAGAAACACTGAAGAAACTGTGACCCACTAAAGTAAAGCGACTGTTTTGTGACCCTTCATCACAGGTTATGGTTTCGGTCTAGACAGGAGTTGTGAGCAGTTTTCCCCTCTCACATTGTCTGATAGGAAGGTGTTCCACAGTCTCAAGAGTTGAATGTATCCTGTGTTTCATAACAGCCAAATCTAATGGAACCTGACAAAAAGCAAGATTTTGTGACACTGACATGTTTTTTCTCGAAACATCTGACATCTCAGAATTTACTTGGGACCACAGGGGGGCTTGCTCCTATTCTCTCGTGAGGCTGGCTGCATGACTTACTCCCAAGTACCTTCTGTGTGTGACCTTGTGATTACATTAGGCAAAGGAAAGACGACTTGTCCTCCATTAGTGGCCCTGAACCACAGTGTCCCTGTCAGGGCTCTACTGGACAACCCTTGGCGGTCGGACAGAGCAGCTATTGTCTGATAATGTTAACAAGCAACGGGCCTAATTGGAGTCACAAGTGGGCGGCATCTGTGGAGGGTTTCAGGCTGCAGGCTTGTGGGGGCTGCAGCTTTTCTACCTTAGCTGGGACAGAATTCAAGGCACGTCATGATCTAAGCAGCCAGGCCTGGCAGGAATACGATTATTCTAAGGCAATATGGAGAGCTGGCACCTCTTGCTGCTGCTGTGGGCGCCGTGTTTACTGCCAGCCTCTGGAGAGGGGACGAGAAATGAGGACAGCATCGACCTTGTCAGCTTTCTGAGAAGTATCTACCCTGGGCTGCTGGTGAGAGACGAGTCGTCCGTCATTGGCGGACGTTTCGAGAAAAACCTGCTCAAGGCACTGGGACGCATGGAGGTCCAGACCAAGAACAAGACCGTGGATCAGGATCTGCATGGGGCCCCTGGGCCTGCAGTGTTGACCAAGGACGGCCAGGTCAAGGGGATTACGGTGGATAAGGCCCATATATTCTATGGGATTCCATATGCAGACCCCCCTGTTGGGGCTTACCGCTGGAAGCCCCCAAGACCCGTGACCCCTTGGCCGGGAGTTTATAATGCCTCCTTCCCCAGGGCAGCATGCATGCAGAGCTGCAGTGGACCTATCACTGAGGAGTGTCCTCGTATTGTAAGGAACAACACAGCTTCTCATCTATTTGCATGTTGTCGTGATATTTCACTTTAGGATCTTATAACACGCTGGCATTTTTGTTATTGCACAGAGGGAGTCAGAGGGAGAGCTGCAATAAAATCACCGTCTTCTGCTACATCACTAACATTAGAGATAAAAGATCAAAGCCAGAGATGCTGCGGAGGCATGAATCTGGCTGCTCCTAGACGAAGCCAAAGAATTATCTCTATTTTCGAGAGATGTATTGAAAGAGTTGAACTGTGGTGCCTATTTATTCCAATGACAGTTGCTTGGCCAGTGTGTCACAGAGATATGTTTGTCTGCTCTGGTTTATTTCCACATCATAGTTTGACCCCTGCACACTTCTGTCTCTCCCTGCAGGGAGGAATAACATCGTCACGGAGCGATTACGAATCTTTTAGTTTGTCATTATAGTAGTTTAGTTTAAAATATGATGAGCCTATCCTATAGTCAGCCAGTACAATATATACCAGGATTTCAATTTTTTTTTAATTGAAAAATGTTAATTCCCCCAATTTGTTAAAATTGTCCAAGTCTTCAGAGAAAGACACAGAGGACATGGCTGCACCGACCTGACTGGTGCCTCCATGTGCCACTGGGACAAAATGTCACAGAGCTGCATTCACCTCGTATGGTTGTGTGAGGAAGAGCAGCCTCGTCAGCCTCCTCCAGAGAACCTGGGGATGTCTGAGAACATCAATAACTTAGCGCAAACAACAACAGAAATTAAAACATTTCATTTAGCTTCAGTCAAAGGTTATTTAGCTAAAAAATACAGAGTAGTTTCAGTTCATCTGCAAACATTTGCCTGCCAGAATAATGAGCTATAGCTAGAGCTGAACAAAATATTGATATTGATTTTAATGAGCAAAAACTGAATGGCCTGTGTCGTCCACTGTCCCAAAAAGGTGAGCGAGGACTGCCTCTACCTTAACATCTTCGTCCCCCTGGATGTGAACTTCAGCTCCCCTCTGCAGAGCCCACTGCCCGTCATGGTGTGGATCCACGGGGGGGATTTTATCGCCGGCTCTGCCTCCAAGCCGCTGTACGATGGACGATTCATCAGTAACTTCACCCACACCATTGTTGTGAGCGTGGAGTACCGACTGGGTAGGAAAGTTTGGTAATATTTGACTCACTACAGACTTTTTCCACGATAATAAGCTGCAGAGGAAACAGGGGCCTTATTTGTGTATTTATTGTTATTATGGCCCGTTATGGATGAACTTTAAGACCAGAGTTGACTTGGTAAAGGCAACAAGCAGGAAGATATTAATGACTTAGTTAAAGTACCGGTGTGTTTATTGTAGAGTGTTTGCATGTGTGTGTGTATGTGTGTGTGTGCGTGCGTATGTGTGCGTGTGTGTGACAGTGGATAATGTGTGCGTGTCAGTATTTTAAATGAGCCTGATGGTAATTGCCCTGTTTTCCTGGAAGACTGAAACAGTAGCTGTGACATTTGGAAGCTGGAGGAAATGAGTGTTTTGCTGGAGTCAATTATGTGCTGATCATGTGAACTGATGCCTGATTTAAGGAGCATTTGGGTTCCTGGTGTCGGGCAAAGACCGCCACGCCTCCGCAGCAGGGAATTATGGGATCTTGGACCAGCAAGCCGCTTTTCTTTGGGTCCAGCGGAACATCGCTGTGTTTGGAGGTGATGCCAGCAAGGCAAGCAAGCAGATACACACACATAGACACACAGACACACACACCCAGGTTGCCTTGGCTAATGAGCTAAACATGAGACATAGTCATTCACTGTAAGTTTTGAAGCACTGTCTCCGATTTTCGAACTGCAGAGAGACATCTCATAATTTTTCAAGATGACACAGCAATAACAAAAGTTTATCTTACAACTGCAATAATTAAATAATCAATTTCCCAGTTCCATTAAAATGGAATTTAAAGTGTGAGGGTTTGCTGATGTCTTCACCTGATAGAAAGCCGGACACTGTGGGTTGGTCCGATAAAACAAAACATCTGATGACAGCGACTAGCCTGTTTTTTCTGGTGCCAAATGGTGAGGACTTGAATGGACTGTTTAACCCAGAACGTCAGCCCCTGTTCTGGTCCGGACTGTCTGACCTCGTCCATCATGGAGGCTTCTAAAAGACTGGTCCTGAATTCTCTCCGAATTTTGGAGCGGACGATGCTGTTGTGCATACCCGCTCCACCTTGCTCCACCCTGCTCCACCCAGCATCATGTTCTGTGATTGCTCCACCTCCTCTAACGCTGTTCAGCCTGTCCTGCTGGGGAGGAGGATGACTGCGGTGCAGGTTGATGCTCCTTCGATGTCAAGGACCAGGGACTAACTCACCACCAAGGTCTGTGGCTCCATGCTGCAGAACTGTAATGACTCTGTGGTGGTGGGAAGCCTGGGGGCGGCTGACACCAGCAGACTCAATGCACTGATTCAGCCCTGGGGGAGCAGCTTGACCCTCAGAGAGGGGCATGTTGTCAAAACTCCTAAATCATTGAGGACATCGCTCAAAACTACTAAACTACTAAATCACGTACTCTACTGTTTAGCTGGTATTAATTTACTCTGGACCCAAATGTGGGTGGTAGAACAGTAGAAACTCATTTCAACTTCTAACAACTAACTAACTAGTACCTCAGTATCAAACATATATTTGGATTAACACCTCTGAGTGAATTTGCAGCGATCGGCCACAACATTAGAACAGCTTGTTATGTCGTGGCTGATCAGTGCATGGAGGTGCAGGGGGAACAGTGGTGATGACACACCGGTTAGCTCGTGTTATGATGTCCTACTGCAATTCAAAGTCAGTGTGTTGTTGTGGGTCTGACAGGGAGTGATAAGGACAAATGCTGCATAAACTGCACCAAGTTCAGAGGTAAAATAGCCATTAAAAGGACATAATGAAGCAACATTGGTCTCAATCACTCAAAGCCATGAGAGGAAATTTTTAAACCTGGAGACAATCAGATGACAGAAAGATCAGTAACAGGCCTAAAGTCAGCTAGACTCAACGTCACCCCCCCGTATCGCTCTTTTATTATGTTTGACAAACAAGCTGGATTAGAAAATAGCAGCACACTATGGATTCCTGGCGGAGTAAGTTGGTAGTTCAAAGAAATGGTTTCCATCACCGCCCCTCATCAGCTTTTAGTGATGAGCGTCTGTGTTGTGTCTTTGTCAGGTGACGATATTCGGAGAGAGCGCAGGTGCTCAGTCAGTGAGTCTCCACCTGATGATCCAGAGCAGTCGGCCTCTGTTTAGACAGGCCGCCCTACAGAGTCTGCCCTTCTCAATCCCTCTGAAGACCAGGTGAGGACCCATCAGCTTAGCGTCCACGCCGGTCCCTGACGTGTCTCTTATCCTTCACCGCCCAGGGTTGAAAATGTGATTAACCATTTACCCTGGGACTGCCACCATAGTTCCTTAGGTCAAAATGACCATTTTGCTCCTTTTCCTCAAGCTGCAGTGACGTTCCCGGCACGCTCCAGGAAAACTTCCGGCTGAGGTCTGTAACTTGGCTCCTCTCTTTCTCTTCCTCAGACATGATGCCCTGAAGCTGGGAAAGAACTTTGCTAAACAGACGAACTGCTCCGCAAGCGACATCATCTGCCTGCTGTCTCTTCCCCCCCAGGCCATCCTGACTGCCCAGATGAAAACAAGTAGGAAGTCACGAACACCAGTGTGCACTCCATGAATTTAGAGCAACTCTGCCCACACAGTTGCATAAGAAGGCAGGATGTAGTGTGTTTATCTGCCAGAGATGGTGAAAAACAAGATTTTATCCTGAGCTGTGGCATATTGGAAAATAAAGTCATGAAAACAAAAGAGCACTCAGCCTCTAAAGGGGCAATTAGAGGGATTTTACTGCCTTGCAGCACAAAATGAGTGTAACATAGCTGCTATTGATCAGTATCACTGCCTCAGCGACTGTGTCGTCAGCCGCTGCTCTCTGCTTGTCTGAACTTTTCACTTTCAGGCCAAAAACCCTGGAAGGAAAAGACGCTGGCGACTTCACATTTCAGCTCCGCTGGCTCAGAAAAGCCAGATTTAATGTTTCGGTATTCAAGCTATAATCCATCCGACTTTTAGCGATGGATCTCTGTTCTGAAGGCTCGCTGCTCTGCCTTATAAAGATCTGACTGGTGTGTTTTTGACTACAGGTTCCAAGATTGTGAACCCGTTCAGGTTCCTGGAGGTTTTTGAGACTTGGGGTCCCTACATCGATGGGGAGCTAATAAAGGAGCAGGCTGTCAGCGCCTTCCAGAAGGGCCACTGGCAGAGAGAGAAACCCCTGCTGCTGGGTAAGAACCAGCTAGAGGACAAATGGCAGCGCACTGGTCAGAGGCTGCCTCGTGAAACTTATTCTTTAGCATTTCCATTCTCTGCTGAGGGAAGTATTGTACTTTTTATGCCATTACATTCAACTGACAGCTACAGTTACCAAAGAGGTTCAGATCTTATAAATAAAAGCTACATGATCTTATTGTATACGATGGGTTTGTTGTGGGCCCAGGCTAATGAAGGGAGCCAGCTGGCAGCTTTTATTCTGGCTGGGAGCGTTGGGCCCAGGTAAAGAACAAAGAGCAGGTGCACACGTCGCTACACAGAAAAACAACAGCCAGGGGCCGATTAAACTACTAATTGGACCAGAAAAGTGAGAGATGGCGTGCATGCATTCATAATAATAATCCACTAATGTAGAATATACACTTATACCTCTGACAGGAGTCATTCAGCTGCACTGTGAGAACTCGTTCCACAATTTGACTTTAATACTAATATGATTTTACGAGAGTATTATACAATCTGATTGCTGAAATTTAACTTATACTTTTTAACTAACAAACTCTTGTCAGGATTTGGACTTTCTGAGGGTTTTTCAAGGAATTTACCCAGCTTTACTACCTGGTCTGAGGTCCACACGCTACAATTCATCGCCTCAGGTCAATCTCACCAATCTCTCAACTGTTCGCTCAGAAACTCCAGAGGTTGTGACAAAGCTGAAAGAAAAAAGCAGTAACGTGATGTAGGCTTTGTGGAGACCGGTGAGAACCAGCCGCAGTCAGGAAGGAAGGCTACTGGCAGCGCAGAGCTACTCCTGTCTGGACTGACACTGCTTTCTCTCCTGCAGGTACGACTTCTGAGGAGGGGGTGATCTTTGTGTACGGCGTCTTCGGCAAGCCGGTCTCAGCCGTGGAGAGCACCGTCTACATCACAGCCATCTTTAAACAACACGCTCTGCAGGTCCTGCACAAGTACCTGCCCTTGTACAGGGACGCCGACCGCAGGGACATGCTTGCTCAGGTAGGACGAGCTCACCTCACACCGATGGAGCCTTTTCATTTTCAGTGCAGCTGATACCACATCTGAAACTGAAGAGTCCAGACTGCATCTCAGTCTCAGCAGGGGGGAGAAAAAATCTCATTCTAGTTAAACCTCAGCGGAGATTATGTCTGTAACTTCTTTGATCATGTAGAATCAAAACAGAACACAGTGATGCTGTTTGCTGTCAAAGGGCAGATCGAGGCCAGATCGTGGTTTCTTGTTGCCCTCGGATGCATTTCCATCCGGGCTACGACTGGTGGCGTGCCTACACACACGTGCACTAGATTAATGGTGGCGACCTCCTTGCAGCAAGAAGATGCACTGCTTAGTTTGTAGCATTTGGCCAAACGAGATTACAGGGCATGAGACCGCTGAACATGAACAGGAGCAGGGACGGGAAGCATGGGTGCCAAGTCTATGTGTCCAATGCAGGAGCAGACAGCGAACTAGCAGCGAGGACAGTCAGACCATGGGTAGAGGATGAAATTAATCCCATTCATCCCCTGCCTCGACTCCAGGCACCAGCGACAGTCAAATCGGTCGACCAGCAATCTCCTCTGTTCGATTTCAAGCTTTGACTGCAGCTGTTTACTGAAAACTTTTCTCCTGCTTCCTACACTGCTGTCAATATTACATATGTCTCCTGGCTGCACACATGATTTACTCAAAAATAGTATCCAAACTGCTCCTTGGTAGCTGTTAAATACATATTAGAGCTGATACTTTACATGTTGATTGTGTAAAGAGTCGTTCTTGTCCTTGCTAGCTAATGGTTAATTGGTTGGTCAGTCAACTCTGGTCTCGAGCATCGTTTTCCTCTAGTGCCACCAAGAGGATTACATTTTGGCTTCATTGCGAACTGTGTCGACAGCTAGTGGTTGCATTACCATGAATTTGATAGAGACAGTCATGGTGCTAAGACAATGAAGGCCAATGATTAGTCAGGCCCTGACTAAGATTCTAGCTTGTAACGTCAACCTCTACTTCTCAGACTGACTCCAAATTCTATACATCCTCGGTTCCCAGATGATAAATGAATGCTCTGACTTTTTTCCACAGCGCCACCAGGACGTCCACATTTATGGTTTTCATTGACA
Source organism: Istiophorus platypterus (assembly GCA_016859345.1). Classification (NCBI taxonomy): domain Eukaryota; kingdom Metazoa; phylum Chordata; class Actinopteri; order Istiophoriformes; family Istiophoridae; genus Istiophorus; species Istiophorus platypterus. The sequence continues at coordinate 18,918,299 of CM029130.1, forward strand.
TGTATCATCAACTATCAGATGGATGGGCCTTGATACTTGGTACAGATTTATGTCCATCTCAGGATCAAATGTAATAACTTGGCCCCTTCACTTTCCCTCCAGCACCATCAACATGTCAGATTTGTCCAGTGCTTTGGTTTACAACAAAACTATAAAGGCAAAGTCACCACATCACATCCAGGCCAGAATCTGTTTTGTTAGCTCATGTAACTCGATGAAGTCTCTCATTTCTGAAGATTTGCAGAGTGTTTCTAGTGTTCTGTGTTTCGATGGTTGTTAAAATACAGAGTTGAACCAGCGTATAGTCATGTGTGAGAAGAGAAAGCCTCCAGTTTTTTCTCAGCAGTTTTCCCTCAGCATTTCCAATGCAAAGTGTGAGATGGCTGCCTCAGGGGGTTGGGGGGGGGGGTCAGGAGGTGATGCTCCTGGACATATTTATTATTCAGTCACAGTTCACAGTGCAGTGGGGGGGGGGTGGATTGACAACTGAAGCCTGCCCCTCCACATATCAACGCACACACCTCCTGCATCTCTTTATAAAGGGCACTTCCCCAGAGGACCGGGGGGGTCAGCACCAAGGCCACCGAGCCAGACTGAGAATCTTTGCCCTGTCAGGAAACGGGGGAAATTTTCTTCACTTTTAAAACCATTTCGCATCAGAAAATTTTCACTACAGCCAAAATTATGGTTATTTCCTTTTGTGTAGTGTTATTTTTAATTCCTTATTTGATAAAAGCAGAGCCCACCACCCCTCCTCAAACATTACACATTAGTTCCATCCGTGACTAAAGGCCAAGGATCTCCCGAGAGCCTGTTTCCCTCTACAGGACACACTAGTTTAAGCTCAGAGAATCTGACAAGCAAAGTTCCTGAGGGGAAAAATCAGTTCCTGATGGAAGCTCTTTTGATCAGATCGGACTGAGGCTTTTAATTTATATTCTTCCATTTGCTGTGGCTTTGTGTCCTCGTCATTATCTATCTGCTGGCTCTCAGGAAACCGTCAACCAGTTTGCAGCTGCCAAACATTCAGCCGGTCATTTGTGACAAACGGAATTAAAACACTGTCCTTGTTCAGAAATAGTGAAAAAATAAAAAAATAGGCTGCAGTTTCACTGCGACTTGCATTTGAAGAGGATTGTTTTGTTCCATCAGTTTTTCACACCTCCAGACTGAAAAGTGAACACAGTGGCCTACACACACTCGAACACACACGCGCATCGATGAGCAGCCATTCAGTGGCCATGGGCAGTGGGTGGTCACGCATGGACCAATGCTCTGTCCGGCTCGAGCCCGGTGGGTGGTGGGGACCCAGCTGAGTCCTCCGCCATGCCCTCGCCACGTCTAATGAGCCTGATTGTGAACCATTGTTCTCTTTGGCTGTTGTGACTCGTTCATTGAAAATTGGGCCGATTACAACCTGAAGGGCCAGTTCTATCAGCACTCGGCCCCGTCAGCCCCATCGGCCCTGTCGGCATGCTCGGCCTGCTCGACCCAATCCGTCTGGTCAGCACCATCGGGCCTGTCCCCCAGTCTAAAAGTCCAGAGTTATCACTGACTTCAGTGCAACTCCCGGTCCTCTAAAACCCTTCCTATCATTTGCCTACAGAGGGAGCTACAGTTCCAGTTTCTCTCAGTGATGACAGTGTCAGACCACTTTATTTTCCTCTCATTAGTATGGGTGGAGGATGTGGCCCACCTGGAGCCAGGGAGCCAGTCTGTTAGAGGTGTAGCCCGACCGCTCCTGCTACGAAAGGACTCGTCCGCAGCGAACATGTACGGTGACAGGAGCGATCGGCCAGGGAATTGCAGGTGAAGCAAAAGACTGAGTTAGCCGGCGGAGGAATGAACTCTGACTGGCTGACATGGCAGCGAATGTCTGTCTATGAGGGCAGAGTGAATATTAGAAACGTCCCCCAGTATAACGCAACACGACGCAACGGCAACATAGTTTCAACACAAACCAAATATCACAACCTTCATGAAGGAGGATTTATTGCAGAGCTGCTGGATCAGACTGCTTTAGCTTTGACTGGGTGTTCCTGATAAACTGGGAACCGACTGTAGCTTTAAACAACATTATTAAGATTTGAACATACAGGATGTTTAAAGCTGCACCTTTCAATATTGTATTCGTGTCGCCAATATGTCTAATGACTAAGATAAAGTAAAATCTCAAAGTGTCGAACCCTGAGAGAACTAACGCCAGGCTCAGAAGGTTTTAGCCTCTCTGGGCTAACTGGTTCAGTTAAGTGATCCTCCAGTTTGGTTCAGTCTCATTGTTCTCAGCCTCGGTTGCAGCAGTAGAGGTGCCACTTCATTTTTAAACAGCTCATTAACACTAAATCTTTAAACCAACTGTACTGAATCACCAGCATCACCAACCGAACCAGTAGCTTTTAGCAGAGGTGGAGCAGCTCCATTGCTGCATCCGTGGCTCGGCTCTGATAAAGGGTCTTTGCTTCCACGGGGAAAGTTCATTAGAGACTGTGAAAGCCACAGAAGCTGTCAGGATGTGATGACTGCTGCTCGTACGTCCTGGCTGAGCCTTTAACTTTTCAACCAGTGCTTGGTTAGTCAGAGTTTACACTGATGTTAATGCTGGAACCATTGGAACCAGCAGCTGACAGTGTAGTGGTATGAACTGAGGTGTGTTCACTTACCACTGTACCTACTATGGTGCATTTAAATGGGGATAAACAAACCACATATTCAGTAAATCGCTCAACTGAACTGAATGAGACGATTTGAATCAGCGGAGCAGTTTGTCATTTTCATCTTAGTCCAGCAGCGGGCGGCTCTACACAACCTGTCCAGCACCACGCAGCAGACACACAAAGCCAGTGAGATGGCACAGGTGACAGATGTTTTCCTCAGGAAGTGGAGGAGACCTAAATACTAAGGGAATATTAGTTATACATTCATCCGGCTGTTTGAAACAAGACTCCACATTTATGCTAATGTTTTTTCTTGTCCGCTAGATGTGTAAAAAAGCATCTGCATGCTAACAGGTTAGCAAGTTCCATCCTGCCACAGTTACTTCACTGATCCAAGAATGTGATTTAAGAATATTTGCATTTAATTGTTTTTTTTTCTCCACATGATGTCATGGCTATGAAGCAGGGCGCTCCTTCTACAGCGTGTGCTAGAATGCATGTGTTTACCTTATATTAATACTTTACTAATACTCAGCTAGAAAATAACTCATGATGCCCCAGAAGGAGAAGAAAACCTCCGTCTATTTCTCTAAGCATTTTCGATGCAAAGTGTGAGGTGGCTGCCTCAGGGGGATGGTGGGGTTGGTGGTGGTGGTGGTGGTGGTGGTGGGGGGGGGTCGGGAGGTGACGCTCCTGGACATATTTAGTATTCAGTCACAGTTCACAGTGCAGTGGGGGATGGTGGAGACACAACTGAATCTTGCCCCTCCTCATATAAACACACACACTTGCTAGATCTCTTTATACAGGGCACTTCTCCGGAGGATCGGGGGGGTCAGCACCAAGGCCAACCAGTCCGTCAGGGAGGGGGCTTAGCTCAGAGCTTAGTGTTATGCCCCTTTTAGTATTTATAGGTTCGTCAGTTTGCATTTATTTCTGCTGGGAGACAAACCCAGGATCTCTGAACAAACCCCGAACAACAACTAACGTCCTCGTCCTCTTTCCCACTGAACTGCTCCTCAACTGTATGAGCATGAATCTATGAGGAGCCTCAGTGAAACATCATTTACGGAATCAACAACACAGGTTCTTCTCTACAGCAAAATTTCATAAAACACAATCCATTCTAAACAGGACCTAACATGATGTGACATGTATATCCCTGGTGATGCAATAACAAATAGGCAAAGACACAAGAGGAAAAGGTGGATAATACATCTTTACCGGATGTAAACGCGACCAAAATGTGTGCAGCCTGTGGCTTTTTGAGTTTGCTGCAAAATATCAATAATTATTAATTATTATTAATTGATTATTGATTCATTCAAGGAAACGACCAAACTGGCCATTTTATACATTTTTTGTTGACAAACATAGCACCCTCCACTAAATGGTGCTTCAGGGTTAAAGGTCCATTGTTCCATTCGTGGTAGCGGTGCCGCTGACATGTTAGTGTGTTCCAGCAGCAGTAAGTAGAAGGTATAAGATCAGCCAGGGCTCCTGTCACTGTCTCTACAGTAGCGGCGGCAGCAGATCGAGTCTTCTGCTGCTCATCCCAAGTAGAGAAATCCAACAAAAGAAGCGTACGGAATTCATAAAGCGTTGCTTTGGCCTTATGGGAAAATTGTGCTTCCATTCGTAACCTCTGATAACAGACGCCACTAAAATCACTGCTTGTTGTTTGACAAAATCTTTAACCCCACATCCACATGCCTCGTGTTGTTCAGCCTTCAAAACAGATCATGCATCAAGCTTGACTAGGCCTGAAAATACATATTTGTAGCAGATAGAGCTGCTCTCCGATCTGCGGTCCAACAGGCCCTCATTGTTCTGGCGTTTGCGTTGTCGCTGTTCTTCCGTAAATATTTAGCACACACACTCTTTCTTGGTCGTGCTTGGTTGTGCAAGTGTGCGTAGCAGAGACAGATTACGAGCACTGACCCCATAGGTTGGTAGTGGAAATGAAGAGGAGGCATAAGAGAGTAGGCAGCGGTGGGATCAAATGTAGTGGAGGTGTAAACTCAGAGGACAACACTGGTTTGCTAAGAAGCAGCTGAAGGAGAGTAAAAAAAATGTAGATCAGGGAGAGAGAGAGAGAGAGAGAGAGAGAGAGAGCAGAGTAAAGAGCAGAGGAAAAGTTTATTTCCAGAGCTCTACTCTACTCGAGGATGTCGAAGATGTTGCATAACTTAATTCCTACCTGTGCTTGCACCCACTTGGATGTGTGGATGTATGAGTCATTACTATCAGTGTTCAGGTGCAGCGCTTGTTAGTGATGAATCCGTCCGTTCATGTGCCTTTTTGAAACAGACAAATGCATGTGGGTAGATAAGAAGTGTGTGTGTTTGTATGCGTTTGCATGTGTGTGCATGTGTACGTGCGCATGTGTGTGTGTGTGTGTGTGTGTGTGTGTGTGTGTGTCCATCGGCTTCTTGACATCAGCTGGTTTGTTTTCAAGTGTCAGATGTGTGGGAGCATGTTTTGTACTGGAAAAGATACACTGGTTTCCAGGTAACAGGCAAAAGAAGATGTTCCACCTTCCTCTTCTTTTTCTCCCTTTTAGCTGAAAGAGAACAACAGTTGTGTTGTGTCTCTGTGCAGACGCTAGACTAATTAGTTTTCTTCAACTTACAACTAGCTCATTTAGTTTATTATCCAGGTTTAATTGTCCTAAAATTAGCTGAATACAAAGCTGTTCGGTGACCAACTTGGACTTGGTAACAGGCAGCACTATAACAGCCCTCCAGCTGTGGTCGGGTTTGTACACATCTGTCACAGGTGAAAAAACTGCAAAGGCACACGAGGCCTAAATCAGCCTCCAGACCAAGTATCATCAACCAGCAGGTACAGGGTTTACTACAGCATGTTAGCATGTTAACATTGGCTAATTAACTCTAAACCCAGTAGGGTAAAGTAGGACTGGAGCTGACCGGACAGTCATTAGTGCCGAGGGTACAGCATTAGATCACTGACCAAAGAACTGGAGACATTTAAATTTTTACCTGGTGTAGGGGCCAGGTGAACAGTCGGGGGTCCACCAAGGTTGATTACACTGGTTCCTGACAGATCATTCAATAGTTGTTGACTGACTGCGCTACCGCCCACAGAAAAAAACTTTATTCAGGCCCTTTAAAAAAGAACTTTGAAGTTGTCTGAGCTCCTCCCTTGTTTTGTTGTCCACAGATCGTCACCGATTATGTCTTCCTGTGTCCGTCCCGGAGGTCGGCGCGTGCAGGCACGGCGGCGGGCAGCAAGGTCTGGATGTATGTGTTCGACCACGTGGCCTCGGACCACCGCATCTGGTCAGGTCTGACTTTCTGCTACCAGCACGCCTGCCACGGGGCCGAGCTCCCCTTCCTCTTTGAATCTGCTGCGGTGGCCAACTTCACCCTGCTGCCTCCAGAGAAGCTGCTGTCCAATCGGATGCTGTGTTACTGGGGTGCCTTCGCCCACACCGGTGACCCTTCCTCGCGCGTCCACCAGACAAAGTTCTGCCGGGAGCAGCGCCCGCCTGCTTGGCCGCGTTATTCGGACGCCAGCGGCTGGCTGGTCATGAACCTAACAGTGCATTCACATGCACAAGTGGGAACAAGGAACCAAATCTGTGACTTCTGGGACCAACTGGGCATCTACTAGTGGGGAGACAGGCTCGGCGGGGGGGTGCTGGGCTGCTTTCCGTTGAAGTAACATCAATACAGGCTTTTCCCCTTGTTGCTGAGGATTTAAATTCAGTTGGAAGATCCTGCAGTGTGAATTTGCAGTTTATTATATAACAAAATTACATATTAATCAGTATTAAATGAACTTTTAGGAATCACAGCTACTGTTGTCCTTCTCCAGCAACATATACTTAAGAATGCAAGAACTAGTAGCACCTGGCAATTTCTCAAAACTGTTTGAATTATCATCCTTCTGTCTCCATCACAGAAAAAGCTCCATCATTTCTCTTTCTGACTCAGTGTGAGTCAGTTTTCAGAACCAATGTTTATAGAGTCAGTGGGAATAGCGTGGAGATGCAGAAAGACACTTTGGGGAAAATTTGGGTGATAGAAAAGGTTCTGTGACTCTACATCATGAACACAGACAAGGGGAAAAAAGGTATAGAGGATGATTACAGAAGCAAAGGAGTCGCTGTTAAGTTTTCACTTCAATCCATGTGCAAGGTGAATAAACACAAGGTGCAGAAGCAAGGCCTTCAAAGATTCTTTCTACAAGACAGAAGATTGTCAGGCTGAATGAAGACAAATGCGTGAGAAGGTGACGTGGGATAAAAATAAGGAAAACAAGCAAAAGTGAAGTGAAAATTTTTTTTATTGCCCCGTGAAAGAATCAGTGGAATGTAATGTGATGTTATGTTTGTCGTCTCAGGACGTCGAAGGGCTTCAGCTATCAGCCGTGCTGGTGCCGGGTTTGTAATCGTCTGCATAGAGAAATGAAGGATTCCTTTAGTACGAGAGCCTTCTCTTTCAGTTTCTTATGTAGGTGAGATCCCAGCTTAGGTCACGGGTGAAATGTAGCCGTACTGTTAATATACTTCTGAAGGCACGAGCCGGGTTTGTTTACCCTTCAGCCAAATGGGCGCACAGAATCATCATTACTCATCTTATTGGTACTTTTTGAGAATATGGGTTTGTGAGGTACTGTGTCCTGGGCTCATCTCCGTCATATCTCTGACAGAGGTCTCTGAGGACGGGGGCCAGGGGTGGACGGGTCCACCCTGAGATGCTGAAGGCCCTGGACTCTGCCAGGCTGGGCCTGTGAACCGGCAGACCGGGCTTGCTGGTGGAGGTGGTGCTCCAATTATCACGGTACCACTCTGCACTACCTCAGCTCCGACCGACCGTCAAACATAAATCCAGGAAGGGCGATGTTGATTCTATCCCGGCCGGGGAACAGTGGACCCATTCTCCACCCCGGGTATCCAGAGGGCTCATGGGAATTTACCCATCCGCTCTACATGTTTTTGGACCTGGAGAGAGCTACAATGAGACCCTGACATATTTCTGACAGGAAGTAAAACACATTTCCAGTTGGCGATGGCGTCCGTCGGGCTTTACCCTTGTCTTTTATCCTGTTTCTGATTTTCAAGGACAGGATCGGTGGCCCAGGTGTTCCCAGTCTACAAAACTCTGGCAGCTGATGCCGGTCTCTCCCTCCCCCTCTCCCTCCTTCCCTGAAGCAGCTGCTTGGTTATGCTGTTTTAGTTCCTCTTCAGTTCTTTCTTTTAACTTTGGTTTCATGCACCTCACCCCCCCCCCATGCTACAATACTGATTCCACTGACCCCCCCCCCCCCCCCACTCACACTCCATGTGTTTCTGTACTTTTGTTATGTACTCAAGTGATCTAGTTTGTTCAGTAAATTCAATAAATGTTAACAGCTGAAAACAGTGTGTCTCCCACTTTTGTCAGGGCCCTTGGAGCCAGGTTTTGACAGGGTCTTGTCCAGTGGGGCGTGGGGGGGGTCAGATGGAGCGTGAGAATGACAGGCGAGAATGGCGGCATCAGCAGTAATGCAGGCGTTGTACCACATCGTGAAGAGAGGTGAAGAGGAGGTGAAGAGGAGGTGAAGATGAGGTGAAGAGGGAGCCGAGTGTGAAGGCAAAGCTGTCAATCTACCAGTCAACCTGCAGTCCAACCCTCACCTCTGGCCGTGAACCAGGGGAAGCAGCAGAAAGAATCTGATCCCAGTTGCAAGCCGCTGAGAGGAGTTTCCTCTGAAGGCCTCTGGACTCAGAGATGGAGTAAGGAGCATCTGGGGCCACATCGATATTCTATATCAACAGTGGAAAAAAAATTGGCCACATAAACAAACACTTGGCGAATCAGTGTCACTCTGCAGTTCCCCTCAGTCCAACACACCACATGCACTGTGTAGGTTTCTGAGCCGGCGGCTGCACAGCTTCGTTCATCCTCAGTGTTTCCATCCAATTCTCTTCCAGTAGCAGTGCACAGGTGTTTTCAGTGATGAACCAGCTCCGAGTGATGGAGAGATAATGTCAGCAGCCAGATGGTGTACGTGGTGGAGACCAAAGCCAGAGCCAAAAGGAGACTGAATAATGGAATTACATTTGCCTGGTGGCCCCAAACATAACTCCACAAGGATGCTAATGTTGCTAACTTAATTTGGGGTATAAATAGCATTGTGTTGACGGCTTGTACGGCTTCTCACAAGTAACCAAAACTCAATGGAAGGGGCTTTAACACAGAACACAGCTTTAGTATGAGAAGCCTGAACCTGGCTGTGCTAACAGCAACGCTACTAGCAGGCAACTTGTAGGTGCTAACTTTGATCCACAGGTTAACAAAATGTATACACACATGAATTAGAATGCAGTGTAAAATCAAATAGTGCTCTCTGTCTGTCTGTCTGTTTCTCTCTGTCTCTTTGTCTCTCTCTCTCTGTCTCTCTCTATTTCTCTCTCTCTCTCTCCCTCTCTTGCCAGGTAGCAACCAGTTTTCATTTAGAAAATCAATACATCGTATTGATTCCTCAGTTGGAGGCTCGGTTCTATATGGTCAACTACAGTCTGAAGTCTCCCTCCCAAGCTGCTCACTTCATATCGATATTAAGTATTTTATCTGACTAGTGCAGAACCCGTTCAAATCCTGCTTGTTCCCTCATTAATTGTTCAATATTTGATTTGATCATTTAATTTCCACCTCACTGTTTTTTGTGATAATAACAATAATAACCGTTCCAACTATTCAGATACATGATCATAAAAAAGTGGACCAAAAATTCAAGCGGATTGATGTGCCACCGAGAGGGGATGAGCTGAATATTAGGAACACCTGTAAGTATAATCAAGTGCAGTTCAAATGCAGCACATAGTGTCATATGCAGTGAAGAAAAACACACAAAAATGTATTTTGCACTAGCAAGGAAAAAAATCAGAAATGATTTAATGTCCGTTATTAAGCTATTTTCTCAGCTATACATGGACGTTAAAGGAAACAGAAAATATACACAGGCCAGATAACAAAATTGACGTTTGGTTAAACGTTACTTTACCGTGATGGCAGCAGTACATCAATGACTTGTACCTCTGATAATAATCTGAATATGTCATGATGCCTGGGTGGCGGTAAGAAGGAAACAGAACTGTGCTTAAAGAACTGCTCCAGGTGCTTTAGCGTCAAATCACTATGCAGTTGTTGTGCTGTGAGTTTGGGCCTCTGTCTAAACCACATCACCGGAGGATCTGCAGCTGTAGCTCATTGTCTGGGGAATCAAGAGAGTGAGATACGCCGCTGTCGTAATGGATGAGGTGGCGGCGTGGCGGTGTGGCAGTGTGGCCGTGTGGCGGCGTGCTGAATGCGTGGACGCGTCCCCCCAGCTCCGACTGACTGTCCTTGATCATTCTCTTCTTCTCTTAAGATCCTCCTTTTTGCTGGTTCTCAAAAATCATTGACAACACTAATCAATTATTAATGTCTCAATCCTTATTATCCTCATTATTATTATTATTATTATTATTATTATTATTATTATTATTATTATTATTACCATCATAATATGTAGTCCTCTTCATCCAAGCCAATTGAGGCAGATGCAGCAACCCCCACCACCATGAGCTGGGGTCTTTCCAACATTTCTACCTGTTAAAAGTTTTTTGTTGCTGATGTCGCCAGGTTCTTGCTCATGGGGGAAATGTTTGGTTTAATAACTATGCTCTATATGAAAAGCTCCCTCTGCTATGATTTGGTTCTGTTTAAATAAAATAGAATTGAATTGAATTTCTCCATTTATTAGCAGGATGCATCCCTTTTACCAAAACTGTATTCGAAGGTCGAGGGTTAAATGGTGCAAAACACTGCAGTCTTCAACAGCCTATTCTCTCTGTTACCTTCCTGTTATATAAAGAAGGAAATGAGAAATGAAATAGAAATGATGGAACACTAGAATATTCTCTCCTAATAGGTATTAACCCCCAAAAGGAGAGGGCAGGTTTTCTGAGTGGTCTTGGTTTTTTATAATCAAAATGTAATCTTCCACCTCTGAGGCTCTGCTAATTAATGTCATAAATTCAGCCGTATAATCACCTCCATAGCCCTCGACTACAAGACGGTGGTACCAGCTCTGCTGTGTGGGGAGAAGGAGCATGAATATTTGTTGTTTATTACAGGCGGCCCTTCTGGAGCACTCAAGTTAAAGAAATGTTCTCCACTTAGTGTAGCCCAAGGATAAAGGATAGCAGGACCTTTCAATGCGGAGACAAGCAGCTTCAACTGCAGCGCTCTTGAGTCATGCCTCATCTCGCTCCTCATAATGAAAAGGACGTCGCCGCCTGCTTTAGTTCTGCCCTGGAGACGCTCGGGTCGAGGTTCGGGACGATGTTCGCTGAGTGATTCAGCTGCTTTATTTTCTCTGGATTTTCTGTTGAGGAAAGTTGAATTAGTTTCTCTGGCCTATTTATGGCCTATTTTTTTCTTTAATTCATCAAAGTGAAACCACTTTACTTCCCTGCCTTAGATTTTTCACACTCACACTTACTAATATATAGGTTTTGACAAACAGGGTTGGAGTCGTGTTATATCATCTGAGAGCATGCGGTTGAACTAGTTCCAGATTATAACTTGAAGGATGAGTCAAGGGAAGGTTTTTCCAGTTGATCTGAGAACAAACTGTCGACGTCCAGCCATAGGCCTGTTTCTCTGACGTCCAGGTCCCTGCCTCCGCAGTGGAGGCCACTTCAGACAGTGGCCTCTGGCTCCACTGGCCCAAATGCAACTGTGATTTGCCCAGTTCCTTTTGGACATCAGTTTAAAGTATACCACATGCGTGCACGCACACACACACACACAGGCTCACACTGCTGGCTGTTTACACATGTGCATTGATTGGTGGAGTGCTGACACACAGGGCGTGTCGAGGCCACCTCATTATCTCGCCAGATATTTACTTTGCTGTCGTCCGGTATCAAAGCACAGCCAGCGCTGTGACTTAGCTGTCTGAGATGGACACACAGCTAATCAGCTGCAGCTCATCCTAGCCCTCCAAAAACAGCGGGACTCTCCAAGCCCCCCCCCCCCCCGCCCCCAAAAAATCCTGCTCATTATAATGACAATTGATATGAGAAAGAAAGCGAGAGGGTGTGAGAAAGAGAGTCACTGCAGTCTCTGTTTCCTGGATAATTTAGGAAAGGTTTGCTCTGGAGCTTTGAATCACGTCTGCTAGCTCTGCATGGGCTCGCTCCAGTAAACTCTGATTAAAGCCACCGTGGCTACAGTTAAAAGTCTGATGACAGCTCCCTCAGCCCGGCGTGCTGCTCGGACTGGCCAGAGTCCTGCAGGGGGGCTGCTGTCAGCCATCTTTCTCATCTATTGGGCCTCATTCCACCTAAAGGAAGTTAGACGTCTTGGGAGATACGTTCATTTTGTTTTAATGCCAAGAGAGGGTTGATAACACTATCATATTTCTGTATGATTAAAATGTAGCTAAAGCCAGTAAACTTGTTAGCGTAGCTTAGCATAGAAAAGCTACACTGGCGCTGTCCAAAGGAAACAAATCCATCTGTCAGCACCTCTAAAGCTAACTGATATTCAGTGTTTATTTGTGCCTTCAATGGGGTTATGTGTTCTGCTACTTTTACTATAAATTCCAAGAGGCTATTGCTCCCTGCCAAGGTACAAGGCCTTTGTCACTCTGGGCTCTGGCCTCTACTTAAGTTCTCATTGGTTTGTTAAACCTCATCAGTCTCAGCCCAAGTCTTGCTCCTGCTCGAAGTCCACATCGACCCGTTTTACCCAGGGAACTGTGGGAGTCGACTTGTGTGAGCTTGGGGCACAGAAGCATCCCAACATGCTTTTCACACCAATTAGAGGTGACGGCAGAGAGTTTGAGCCATGCCTGCATTTTTTTTGGGGGGGGGCAATAATGTTGATGTGTGATTAAATTAAGATTTTCATTTTTTTAGCAAGGAAAGTAACATTAAACTCTGTCCAGTTTTATGCTAAGCTAAGCTAACCGGCTCCTGGCTAATATTTTACCACACCGACTTGAGAGTGGCACTAATCCTCCTCTCCAACTCTTAGAATAATGAGAAAACTTTAAAAATTGTGGAAATAATCCTTTAAAGCCTGAAACTAGAGTAAAAGAGACATGAGAAACTGAGTAGATGATCTCTCTTTGAAATGTCATCTAGACTAATACAACCGGAAAAGTCTGTGACTGATTTGTTTGCTGATTTTGTTTTTTGAAAACTGAGACAGATGAGAGTTTCAGACAAAAGAGGCTGTTTTCGTTTCTATAATGAAGCAGCTTCTGTGTTGTTTTCCTGCCTCTTCTCTTCCCTGGCCTTGCTCCTAGTGAGGGGACATGAGTGAAAAAGCAACATAAGCACAAAAGCAGAGATTTGTCTCCACTCACTGAAGGCTCAAGGGCAGATATGAGAGGCCAGATGAAATTAGGACTGCTGTTGTTTATTTCCACACTTAAGAGCAGAACTGAAAGGCCTTTGGCAGAAATATCATATCATGTTTTAAGTTACAGTTTTACTTTGAATGTTCCCAAAGTGGGATTCTCTTTTATATTAAATTTTAGGGCTGCAGGCAAATACAACTGAAGACAAAACCCTCTCAAAGACGTGCCATTTATTGTACGATGAACAAAGCCGCCAGATCGTATGCTGCTCTATATAATCTCTCAGACTGTGTTGATGCAGACTCAGCAAACATTTCATAGAGGGAAACAAGTCATGTTGACCCGGCCCAACGTTTCCACAGGACGTGAGCCAGGCTTCCCAGAGTCCCTGGCTACCTTCAGGACCCTGAGTTTGCCTGAGAGGTCGCATCCTACTGGCCAAAGTTCTCCTACAGCCCTTTCAAAGCTGGTTCCTCATAAGCCAGTCTCCTCCACCAGCTGCACCATCCTGTTGGAGGCCTGCCGGTCGGCTGAGCCCAGGCCTGCCGGTCCCTCAGGACTTCTTGCAGTCGCCTTTCCTGGGTGCCCACCTTGCTTTTTCTAGAGGTTATCTAGAGGTAAGAGCCCCTAAAGAGACGCGAGGCCCTGAAGATGTCAAGCCCAGATGGATACCTGCCCCGACCCTGGGCCGGACTCTGAGTTGAGGAGCAAAACGGGGGGGTATTTAGAAGAGGAGCCACAACGTGAGTCATAGCTGTTGCTGTGCTGACATACTAAATCTCAGAACCACATCTGTTTCTGAAGTGGGATCTAGGGATACCTAGATTCTTATAGCAAATTTATGGTTATAACAGAATAATGCTTAAATCTAAAAAAAATCACTTTTGATCAAATTAATAGATGCATTTAAATATATATAATATGAAGGTTTAGTGTGGTTGAAGCAGGATGCTGGTAGATATTTGAGAGCCACAGTGCAGAGCTATTACACACCACCATCCACCATGTTTACCTTTGTTAATTCATGTGCAAATGATGCCAGGCTGCTTCAGAATAAGCACACACACTGCAACTGGTTGGTTAGAGTCCGGAACTCTGCCATTATAGGGACGACGTTGGATTTCCTGAGCTCATTAGTCCTGTGAGTTATGACCCGTCTTTCCAACTTTGTTTGCCATTTATTCAGCACTTTTATTCTTTAAATGCTGTACACGAGATACATTAGAATGAAGACTGAATAAAGCGTTGGATCGACGTGATCATGTAAACGGCTTCATCAAACTGTTTTATGATTATTCATGTTTTTCAGTTAACTGTTAAGAAACTGTTAAAAAAAAAAACCCTTTGTTTCCTTTTTGTTCAGGTCATACTTTGCCGTGATTGGCTCAGCTGTTTCGAGCTGTGAGACCAGGGGTGTGACAATCACCAGACGTTCTCATATGGGCTCCACCTCGCCCCCTGGACTGAGCCTGAGTGGTCGGTGTCTCCGCTTCGGTCAACCACATCCTGGGCCCTGCTCTTTACTTAATGCACATACATGACACTGACTGACTGATATTGATTCATCCATTATTTCAATGCAAACAGCAGCAACTGTCATAAATGTTTATTTTGGTTTTCAACCTCATTCGTGGCTGTCGTTTCCTTAGGTTACTGACATAACCCCCATTCTCTGAGTAGCACATGGCTCCCTCACAGAGACTGACTCCATACCTCTGCAACTTGTAAATGTTGTTGGGCTCCTCTTGCTCCAGACAATGACCAGTCATGAAGCGCTGCTATCTCCTCTCTGACGGTGGATCATGGATATCCCTATGACATGTTTTATTTTACCTGAGACTTGGATAGAGCAGCACAAAGTGCTTCCTGCTGATGGCAAGTTCACTTCAAGTCTGCCTTTCAGCCAACCTCTTGGTTCAGGGTAGTGATACTTAACATTCAGCTGGATGACAGAGTGACTGAGCTTATGGATTGGAGCTCAGGTGTATCATGGGGCCCTTTTCCTACTGGAAATCACTGGCAGGGTCAATGTGATACTGCTAATCAATGCACCAAACACCAGGCCTGGGGAGGAGCTGACAAAACGGGATTACTCAGTCGGATTAGACGTTGGTTTTTTCAATGGTTCATTTCATCTAGAGAGAAAATTAAGTATGGAATCATTTTCATCAGGTTTTCTACTTGCACTAAAATCATTCTGCTTTTTCAATTTTCCCATTAAACTCTCAGTCCATAGAGAAACCCAGATTCTCTATATATTCTCATCATCTAAGTCGTGCCCCTCCATATGGTATGAAAAACACCAGCACACGCACAGTTGGTCCTTTGGGCATGAAGGCCATTTCAAGTGGCAATTAAAAGTGAAAAAGTCACTTAATCAGCTTTTATATTAGGCTATGACATGGATGCCGTGTGCATATAAATTGCTGCTTTCAGAGGATTTGGATTTCTGCTGACTCGCACACCTCTGCCTCGTCCCCCTGGAGATTTACCACGTAATGGGAAAGCAGCAGCTTGGGCTTTCCCCCCCTCTCTAACCTGAATTGAATCGGTCCCGAGAGCTATCGGCGTAAATTCAGAAGGTAGACTACAGCGCGGTTTGCTCATAAATCTGAAAAAGTGCTGTAATCCTGAGCGGAGGCTTATGTAGGGACGAATGTGTAGGTGGCTGGGAAGAGATGGCAGAGTGCTCAGCCTCTGGTCTCCTGCAGTTTACTGTTGTGGTCATACTTGAGAGGGCATTTTTACTGTAATGAGCCAAACACATGCAGCAACAACATGGTACCAGAACATTGCGTGTGTATTGAAGCAGTTGCAACCCTGTGTGAACTGGCAGGACCAATTGTGTTTGCATAGTAAGAAGTGAAAAATGGATTAAATAGCTTTTTTTCATAATCTTACACACTGTAAAAGCTGTTGTCGGTTGTCATAGAGAAAGGCCTCAGTCTTGATCACTGGGACCAGGAGCACTGTCTGTGGTGCTTCATGACACAGCCTGTTCCATGTTGAATCACAGCTGCTGACTCCACAGAGTCTACCACTGAGGTAAACCTTTTAGTTATACAAAAAAAAAGAAAAAAAAATCCCTTTTCAAATTGACTTCCCAGTCATAATTATAGCATTTTAAAGCAAAACCAGGATGGTTTCCAGTTTGACTTTCAGTTTTTGTGTCTCAGGTGATCACTTTGGGTGTTTTTTTCATTTTCCTCCATTTGTCGAAAAAAAAAAACACAGTTACTATAGCAACAGCCTAGTACAGACCTGTTGTTTGTCTCCTTCAGTTGCTTGTATTTAAACCTGCATTAACAAAGTTTTGGCAAATTTGCACTAGCACAACAATCTGCAAACACAACACTGGCATATTTTTTCCCTTTTAAAGTTGATGTGGAGAATGAATTAGCCATCAGCTGCCTGTTTTCACATCCAGCAAACATTTGCAATCATTTGGAGTCAGGGCTCTGTGGACCAGATGAACCAAGGTTCAATATTCATTCTGCTTTTGGCTCCATTTTGGTCTCCTCAGAGACTTGTCTGGCTCTTGGGCTGCTGCTGTGTTCTGCAGCTATTTGCTTGCTTTGCCTCTGTGCCTGCTGCTGTCAACCAGGTTGATGAAGGTCGTAAAACTGCAGGCTTGAAGACAACAGCTGAAAGACACTAAAAGGTCCCATAGAGCTGAGTGGAACTGCTGATTTGGTTCTAATTCTCTGTGGGTTTGTCACTACAATGACATCTTTAAGATGACAACTTGTAATTTTTCCATTTTTGACATGAAAATATTTATAAGTGCAGCTTTAATTCTTTTTTTCCTCTAAGATCAATGTCTACACAATGTTTTTTAAACTGTGTGTTATACATTGATGTTTTGTGCATTATGTCCCTCCCTGTGGGTGTTTACCTCTCATCAGTTGTGTTTAAATTATGGGTGGTCTCTTTTTTTTTTTTGGGGGGGGGTGGCTTTAAATATATCTTTGCCCTAATAGGCAAAGATATATGAATGTTCATGCCTGCACCTTAAAGGGTCTGTTCAGAGCACTGTGTGCTCAGATTCTCCTTTTATGTGACTGATGTTCCAGACTTGGGTCTTGTGACACTTGAGCCAGTTCCATTTACTGATGAAGACTCCGAGTTGTTGGTTACAGTCCTTGTAAACCCAATAAGTGGACATTTGAGGTGAGACTGTTTAGTTACACGAGTGTCTTGCAAAAAAGTTGCCGACTTTTGGGAGCTAGAAGCTTCCCTTCAGTTTAGCACAGGCTGAGGTGATGAGAGGGATCAACTGAGCAATCAGAGGCAGCAATTTATGCTCATAAAGCTGCTAATTAGGTTCCCATAGCTACCTTATGGCTCAGAACATTACAACACCGACCAAGAACAAGACGGAAAAACCTTGTGAAGAATGTTGTGTTGCCATGAGAAAAGAGGCGAGGCCCAAGCACCAGGTACTCGGAGCCTGTAGCTCCAGGCTTTTAACCTGTCCCTCAGGTTAGCCCTGTTTCAACAGCGGTCATTAGTGTCCAATCAAACCACACAGCAGGGGCTAACAGAAAGCCGCCACCGCCGATGGACAAAGGTTCATTTCAGTGGATAGGTTCAGCACCGCTAGGTAAATTTATCGGTCCGTCCTTGAGCCCGGGGCTGCCGCACTGAAGATGGAGACAGTTCAAGGTGCACCTGGCTGCTCTTTAAGTTAACTGCTCATCGGACACAGTCCCACAGCCCAGCAGGTTTATGGACCCTGAAATAAAGTTAGTTTATGAGGCCATTTCCTCTTTATGTGGAATAACCATGTCAGTAAGTTCTCGGAGCAGCACAGAATTTTAATAGGTGCTCAGCTGCAGTCTGCTCCTTGAGATTGAATGAAAATGACCTGATCAATGAAATTCTCTGATCATTCAACAAACATTAGCTAATCACCTCACTGATGACGCCCCCCCAGGCAGGGGAGTGAACCATCAAGTTAAATGTGGTCAGAGTAGAGGGGCTTAATTTACATGGACCAATGGTATCCCAGGTGGAACGTGGATCTCTTATGTACACACATGTTCATAAAATGCTTTAGACTTGACCTAGATATAAAAATTTTTAATTTGAAAATAACAGTTCATTACAAATTTTTTTTCCTTGCCATAGCAAAGTGGGTCGGGTGTTTAGCAAGTCTCCGAAAGCTCGAAAGGAAGAGTAAAGGCAAACCTGCTCATCATTTTCTGAATATGTTCGATCAAAGGTTGGGCCAAAAGTCTCCAGGCTGAAAGCTGTGGAGGAATATTTCCTTCTTTAGATCTGGAGTTAGTATCTGGATTATAAGACTATAACCAGGCCCTAAAAACAACAGCTCATTATCTGTCTCTAGGATGGCTGTGAAAACACTGACAGCGTCTAACTATCTCGGTGCCTCAAAGCAGTTGCCATGGCAACCGTGGTCACAACGATATCAAGGTACAAGACTTTGGTCCAGGGAGGGAGCAGCCATGGCAA
Organism: Istiophorus platypterus; assembly: GCA_016859345.1. Lineage (NCBI taxonomy): Eukaryota > Metazoa > Chordata > Actinopteri > Istiophoriformes > Istiophoridae > Istiophorus > Istiophorus platypterus. Next base: position 18,936,793 of record CM029130.1, read on the forward strand.
GGGGGCCCCGGGCTCAGAGACAGACCGCCTTCCCTTGTCCTTTTATAACCTGACTAAGGAGTCGTACCCGGTTGAACCTTTGCATACATGTGGGTGAGTGTCGTGGCCCGTGGAGAATATCCCTCCAACCCGTACACGGGGCTGAACTCTGACCCCAGTCAGTGCTCATACCATCTAAATGCATTTCATTCACTTCTGTCGGCATAAAGTGTGAAGAATGAAGGCTGTTAGTGTATGAGACTAACTAACCCAATGCTATGCTAATCTACTGCAATCCTAAAGTAGTTGATGTTAATTTCTATGTTAATCCACATACATTTAGTTTTACACTTTTACCTTAAGGTTGCTTGAGCTTCCCTCCTTGTCACAGACTGTACCTCCTCTGAAGACCTAGCAAAGGCCACTTGTCAGTGTCCACATCTGTACTGAATCATAAACAGGATGACTAACTGTACTGAGATGTTTATTATGTTGCTGCACAAATGTGGACACTGCTGTTTGTTTATCTTTGTGTTTGCATGGAGTAATGCCTACTGGGTTTAGTGTTGGCTCTCTGTGTTGTTGTCCTGCATCTGCAAGGGCACAACGTGAAAAGTGACAGGAGCAGTTGTGTCAAAAACGTAGAAACAGAGCTCGAGGAAGAAGCTGGCACCCTGCCCTACTCCCACATCTTCGCTCGCTTTGCTATGTTAAGCTTGCAGCGTGTTACATCACAGGACTGTTGGACTCTGGCTTCAGGACGGGGTTGGAGACACTGGAAGACAAAACTGACAAGTCTGAGGACGTGAAGCAGCCAGGAGAAGTTAGCCAACTAGCAAAAGAGTATATAAAACAATAGGACTATGGTGAATATTCAACCAAAACATATAATATCATTCTTCTCATTAAAAGGCAGCAGGCAGGTTAACAAGTTAGCTAGGCTGGTAGAAGTCAAAAAGGTCAGTTTGACCGACTAGCTGATACTGGTGGCTTTAAGGACAGCGGTCGGTCAGTCGGTCGGATGGTCGGTCGGTCGGTCGGTCGGTGCTTTGGTCCACCACTCTTGTCTAGACTGCAATATCTCAATAATCATCGGATTGATTGATATGAAAGTTTGAGATCTGCTGTGTCCCATGTTAGTTCAGCTTTTTACTGTCAGAGCCCCTGACTCTAGCTGTGTGGTTGCAGCCTTCCTGTGGTTCTAGGAGCAGGGACCAGCCCGACAGCCCACGTCACCAGGCTGGAGAGCGGCAGCTGCAGCCCGGGCAGCAGTTCATGGCCAGAACGAAGTTGCTAAACACACAAGGTGCAGACTCTGCGTCTCATCTTGGTTTCTGGTTCTGTCTTGTAGTAAGCTTCTGCCTTTTGTCTTTGCAGGGAACCATGGTCCCCAGAGGATGACTCCTACTGACTCTGGTTTACAACTTAACATCTACTAAACAAATAAAAGTATTTTAACACGCTAAACTAAGATGTGTTAGCACAGCACTTGTGCCTGAGCATGGCCTCGCAGGGCTGCTAGCATGGCTGTGAATTCAGTCTTGTTATTTTTTTTCTCGTGGCTGCGACAGAACCAGGCTTTGTTACATGAGCCTTTGCCTTACTCAGCCCATGCGTTTCCACTCAGCTCCAATCTCATAACACTTTGCTTGGAACTCTGTGGTTCTTTGGCTCCAACCACTAAGTTTTGCAGTCACAACAACCATCTTTGTCCCTGAGTTATTCGTAGTCACTCTTCATTAGCATCCACATGAAGCAGCCTCTCAGCAACAACCTACATCTCATGCGCAAACGGAGACTTGAACACATGGAGATGGATATTCAGGCTGAACCTACGGAGAAGTCACTAGAACTGTAGCCTCCTTCTGTTGATTTCGAATTTTTTTTGCTATAAATGATTTCGTCTTACTGGCTGAAATACACATGCAGAGCAGCGCACAGAGAACCTTGCCACATGTTATATGTCCTGCAGTGCAATTATTGCTTCAGTTAACGGCTGGTTCAGGTGTAGCGAAGTAATTACCTGTGATGGAGCTAGGGTTGTCAGTCGGTGAGTGGAAGGGCTGTAGTGAGAACACTGACCCCAACACACCCAGTGGTTCCGTAATGAGGACACCAGTATCCATCACTGCCAGGTAAAGTGTAGATAAACTGACGGTATAGGAGTATTCGACCAAACTACCCATTTTAAGACTTAAAACTGGAGGCCAGGACCAGTGACAGGGGACTTGTTCCTCTGATGAAAAGTCTTTGGTTCTGTCAGGTGTAGTGAGAACCAGGAATCATCTTTTGAAGAATAACTAGTTCATCCATAGTCAAACTGAGTACGGTCTTACTCCTGGGCTAGTTTTGCTAGGATAACATTTTCATCGCAAACAAAAACGAGCTTAAAACCATTGGATATCTGGAAAAATCTGTGTAAATATCTCAGCTGTGCTTTAGTGAGTGGTCAACAGTAAGTGCAGTTTGTAGCCTCCGGCCAAACGCAGATTGACTGTCTGGAGGAAAAAGGGATTAACTAGTAAGAAATGAAGAGCTCCAGGATCATTTTCTAGCTTGACTGTGTGAACAAGCAGGGGGCCAGCAAGAAGGGGGGGGGGGTGTTTCCCTCTTAAGTCATGCTTGGCTTTTTAGAATAATGAAGCTGTACAACTCTCCTGAGGCAACATAATGGCGCAGTCCCCACAGACCTCAGTCTAATCCCTGAACCCCCCCAATTCTGCAGCAAGAACCAGGGGCTGGTGTCCTTACGTAGGCAGTTGTTTGTCATGTTTCACAGTAACAGCCCCGACTATGGGGAAGGTCTAATTACCAGCATCACAGTGGGAGGTTCACTGCTGGAAGCCATGAGGAGAATCTGTCATCACTCCCACCGTGTGTGTGTGTGTGTGACTGTGTGAGAGTGTGTGTGTGTAGGCGTTTTAGATGGGGATCTCAAAGCTGTTGACCTCTTTGGTTGCACAGCGGCCTGTGATGGTTTTTCTGCTGAGGACTATTGAGGACATGGTCAAAAGAAAACCTTGGATGTGGAGGGTGAAACCCGACCTTAAGGTTTTTAAGGCTCTGAAAACAGATCCCTCACATAGAAGCTGGTGTGGTGCTGCATGGACCTGAGACTTAAAAGGCATCTGCGGAGCAGCTCTGAATTCCCCAACATCAAACACGGATGCTAGCTTCTTTTCGGAAACTGTTCTGTCTGGCGGCTGTCTGGAGTTTGAAGTTCCCCCCGGTGCATTAGTAACCTGCCTCCTGGTGGTGAGGTATTGACTGACGATGGATCTCGTGACAGACTAGTAGATGTCTCAATCACGGTGGCTTTCACCGGTTTACCCTCTGAGGTCAGACTGCTGGCCAACCACATTGACAGAAAGCCAAACCGACAACTGTTCTCCTCGGACTGGCCATCCCTGTAGCTGCAGTGCCCCCCACCCCCACCTGCCCACCCCCATTTAGCTCAGAGTGTCCATCAAAGCACATTAGATTCTCCTGCATCAGCTCTCCAGAGCCTCACCCGTTTGTTGTGGTGCCCTCACCCTGGGTGTCATGCACTGTCACTGTGTGTGTGTGTGTGTGTGTGTGTGTGTGTCCGTCGCTGTCCCTCCCCAGGTCTATAATCTGCTGCTGAGCAGCTGATACAACGTGACAGAGCTGACAGACCCTGGTTGTGTTTCAGCCAGTGGAGTCTGGTCTCTGTCCCATATGGAAGTGAACTATGTGCGTTGGGCTCATTTTTGCTTCCAGTGCTGAGGCCACGCAGTGAAACATGTTTTTACATTTTCACACTTCAGGTTCGTAATAAATCTAAACTTTGAAGAGGCAGGCAGACGAGTGAATTCACCCGCAAACCTTTCCCACATTCTCCAAGATTCCAGTTCAGATTTTACACCTTAAATCTAACTCAACTTTTCACCTCGGAGCAGAAAATCTATCGCTAGATTTCCTCCACTTCCTAATGAGTTTCACATTATCTCTTAAAGCAGCCACATGCTGCATTTCATCATTAATAAATCATTACCTCATTAATTTTTATTATACTATTAAGAGATGGACATTTTAAATAATTGCTTTTCATCAGTTATTGTTCATTATAACGAAGGAATGGTTGTTAAGGTAAAGTCTTTCATAGTGCACCAATAAAAAGGTGATTCGTCCTTCACTTGATCAGCAAACCTGATGAAATACACACAAAATATGTCAAAAAGCTTATTTCACTGAGCCTTAAGCCAGACCAGCAATGATGTGCAGCAAATTCTGTTTTGGTTTTTTAGTTTTTCACACTGTGACTATGTTTGACTGGATACTCTGTGAATAACACTGCTGACTGTAGGATTTCTGCTTCTCCCAAATGTTTCATCATGTCTGTTTGTTGAATTTTAAAGATTAGCTCATCAGAGCAGCAGCATCTTTCTGGCCACAACAGAAGAAAGTTTCAGACCCGTTTTCCCTCACGCCTGATGGCTGTGGTTCGGCACGGTCAAAGGCATCGCACCTGTGACCGCACCCAGCGCTGATGTCACGGTGCGATGCCACGCCCCGGAATACCAAATGCCCATCAACTGTTTCACTGGTGCTGTTGTGAAAATATTCAAAAACTAATGATGATTTAACTTGATTGTTAAATTTCTTAACAGGTATATTGAACTTTTCACACATCTCATGTATCTGTGAAAGGTAAATATAATATTCTATGACTTATATTGTTTTATCTGTTTTACTGTGTCTTCAGTGCTGTGGTGCTGGGACACCTGGGTCGGTCACTCCAACACTCTGCTCCAAACCGGAACATCCTGAAATGTGGTCCAAACATTCATGGTCCCCTCCGGACAAACTGTGACAACCTGGTGCCATCATCAGGTCAAAATGACCAAAAAACCTAATTATTAGCAAAACTAATAAAACTATACAGACAATTCCATCAGCCTATGGTGTTCTTCAGCACTAATTTGCAAATGTTAGCATGCAGCCACCCTGAAGGTGGTGCACACAGTAAATAGCAGCATGTTAACACTCACTGGGAGCATGTTAGCATGCTGGTGTCGGAGTTTAGCTCGAAGCACCACTGTGCCAACCCCTCAGAGTCGCTTACAGGTGAGTTAGAGGTAGCATTGTCTTTCCTTTCATACCTACAATAGCTTCTCCTCTCTTAGTGTCCCCCTCCAGGGGAAACAGGAAGCCACCGGCTGCATGCCACCATCCTCGGGTCCTGCTGACATCCCCGCCACCTGGTCGCCCCTTAATGAGCCCTTCAGGAAGTATCAGTCGCTGTGAATTGGCCTCATGGAACCAACACCTGCGCAGTACTACACTGATGACATTTAAACCGGTTTTCCTCCCGTTTAATGTCACCATCTTGGTACTTGAAGCGCACCTGCGAGGCCTTTTCAAATTAATATAATTTCGAAGAGTTTGAAGCCGTCGGCAGGAAGAGTCGCTGCTCTGGTCGGAAGCCTGATGGATTTCCTGCCAGAGGCCGGACCCACAAAGTGCCGTCAACGGTTGTGTGATATGTGGACACACACAATACACACTCGACTAGGCTTGATACACAGACACACAACAACAATAGAGATGGATGATTTCAGGTAAAGTCGCCGATGCCTCCACACCCACCTCCCTCTCCATTACCCTGTTACCCAATGCCTCCACCCCCCGACACATGCTGCTGGGAACTGAGACATGATACCGTTGGGAAACCATTAAGACAAGAGAAGAACCTACTCAACAGTAAAACCCTGTGGTACGTTTTGCAACATAATTTTTTAAATTGCCTCCAGGAAGAATTATCATGTATCAAACTGACTAATAAAGATGTCAAATCAGTCACTCCCTGCTCTTTATTAGCTCCCAGGAACCCCAGTAAAAAGCTGATATTTGGCTAGGGTTCCTCCTAAAGCCAGTTCTCTCTTAACGTCATAGGCGAAACAGATCATTTGGATATCGGCCCAATGAAGCACGAGTTTAACCTCTGCCTCAGTCCAAGTCTATAAGCTAAGCGGCCCATTTCATTCTGAAATAACACTGCTGGGCCCACATTCATCAAAACGGTGAGAGCGACACCACAGGATGTTCTGGTGAAAGAGCAACTGAGCAACTGAGCAACTGAGTGTGAGCGACTGAGCGTGAGGGACGTTACACGTTAATCAAGCCACGTCCTCCCGCACTCGGCAAAGTGTCAAAGCAACATGTCTCCTCAGAGAAGGACTCGCCGCCAAGAGACAGGGGCTGACCCACCTCGGGTAGGATCCGCATCTGAAAAATGAGCACTGACAAATACTATTTCTCAAGAACATATAGAACAATATACAAATATTCTCTTTTAAAAGTTTATTCATCTAACTGGATAAGTGACAGAAGTCTGATATATTCATAATGTGTAAATATAAAAATGGGGATGAAACAAAAGGAAATTGTCTGAAATGAAAACAAAATCAAAACAAAAAGGTTCATTAGAGAAATCATCGGAAAAGGAAAATTATGTACGACACCAATAAGTGCACACGATGAGGATGTTCTGACAGAGATTGCATAAGTCTATGCTAGATTTATTCCTGTTTGCTTGTTTGCCAAAAAAGAAAAGTGCTGTAAACTGCTATCAGATGTTCAAATGCAAATAATAGACCAAAATCATACTATTCACACTGTTTCAGCTAATGATTTATTGTATTTTGTTTCTCCTATGATATTCAGGATCATTTTTAAGTTAGATCAAGTTTTATAACTTTTATTCTGAAGTTTGTGAGTAGCAGTAAAAGTGAAGCAGTCTTTATAATATCAGGTCCGATCATCTCTACACGGATCATCTGCTGGAAACGAGCTGCAGTCTGTTGGCACTGTATTATGTGTGCGGTCATCAAGTGCATAATTAAGCTTCTTTGAAATGGTGCTAATAAAACCCGTCATTGTCATTGATGTTCAGAGACAAGGTCGCACACTTTCTTTGCCCAAACGTTTGCTCTGACCTTGTGTCATAGCATCAAACCAATGTGAGCTATTTCTGCCTCTGCTGCGCAGACACAGCAACTTTTAATTACACAGCCTCTGTTCAAGTCCTGTGTTTGAACAGCCGATGGACGGCCTCAGAAAATCTATGGTGGCCAATCAGACCTACGGTGTAAACATGGACGGCGTTTGCGGCAGTGTTGGCGGCATTGGCAGCAGCAGCGTTGGTGCCGGAGGTGGTGTTGGAAAAACAACGGCTCAGCGGGTCCATAGCGATTGGTCAGACTTCCAATCGCAGCGTCGCTGCAGGAATGTAGATGTAGACATGACAAATGGGACAGATACGAATCAGTCAGACGGATCAGATAGAGACACACTGGGCAGAGATGGAGACGCAGCGTGTTGGCGAGCAGAAACCAGACAGGAGGCGGCGGTGGCGATTGTGGACGTCATGGAGGACAAACAGCATCTAGACCATTGGAGGAACGATACAACGGCGACAACATGATCACGTTTCGGATCTAATGTTAATGTCAGGTGCAAATGGGCCTTCTCACCCTCACTGCCGCTCTCCTCTTTGTAGCTCTCTCTCTCTCTCTCTCCCTCTCTTCCACTTCTAACCCACTCATCTTCCCTTTTCCTTCCCCAGGGAAAGCGAGGGAGAAGGAAGTGAGGACGGACCCAGGACAGACCCAGGACGGACTGAGGCAGGAGCCTTGGCGGCCACCTCCATCCGGTCAGCCTCCAGGCGCATTCACACCTCAGATCGTGTGAAAGTGAGCGAAAGAGGTATTATAGACAACATGACCCCGGCCTCCCAAACCCCACCTCCTCCTCCACCTCCCCTCCTCCATCTGCTACGCCTGCAGATACTGGACTCAGCAGCGAGGGGCTGCTCTCGTATTCAATCCCATCGCCATCCTCCTGGGAACGTGCGTGTGGACATCCATCAGACGCTTTCCATTGAGACGTCTAGGGGAGGTCGGGCAGGCGCGGAGGAAGTGTTAGCCTGTGGCCTCAAAGCAAACCGTTCGCCAGCAGCGGGCGACTCCAATGAGATGTGTGGAGGCTTGATGGAGGCTTGATGGAGGCCTGTCAGGGAGTGTCAGCGGAGCAGCCCCACGGGGAGGTGAGGGACACGCTGCCGTGTCAGAAGAGTGACAGAAAAAAGACAGACTGATACGTGACTGTGCAGAGTTCTCAATAAACCACCTTTTATAGAAATAAGGCCTGAGTAATAATTCATAGGTGTAGAGACAGTGTAATGACGGAGACCAGCTCTTCCATCCTAACACAGCACATGCGTAGTTTACCACAGAAACTGATGATTCAAACTCCTCATCGCTTTTTGAAACAACGGAAGACAAAAGGAGGATTTTCAGTGTGAATTTCCCACTGTCCACTCCACAGGATTAAACATGACATCTGACAGGATTTATCAGCTCTAGCGAGTTAGCTAACATTAGGTCCACGAGCTGGTGGAAGCCACTGCATCCGGTGGACTTTTCATGTTTCCAGTCAACTTAGAGGAAAAAGGGAACTGAAATATTCAGCTGATGTTTGCAGACACGATGTCCTGCTAAAAGACTGAGGCTGAAGCTGAGCAGCCCGAGATAAAAGTCTATACCGTTAAACGTCTCGAGTAGAAGATGCGGACATAAGGAAGCAGCGCTGTTCTCCTGTCGTAGGGCGCAGCTATAGCTAGACATCGCAGGACATGGCTTCTTAACAAATTCAGGAGTTGGATTTATGCATGTTTGACTTTTATTGTAACAGGAGAGAAGTTTTTTCAGGACGAGGACTAACTGATGAGTCATAAATATTTCAGATAATGAATTTAGCTGCTGTTGCAACAGTGAGCCCTAAAACAAGGCTATGTGCGAGGTTGAGTTTGAATCTTCTCTTCACTCATTACTACGCCGCTGCAAATACATCAGCTACATTTGTTGCATGGGATGAACCGCACTGACCAATTAATTTAGTCGGATTAGCAACAAGGGAAAAAGGGCAACGTAACATCCCCCAGGGTTCCGGACCATCAGGGGACCAAGGCTTCCAGGTTCACTGGGCAGCAATTAGTTTGTTTTAATTCGATTATCCATTCATTCGAACGTTTTTATAAAAGTCTACGTCTGGGCCAGTGAGCACTCCCTTTCGCATGGCTGCCCTGTGTCCCTGTGTGCACGGCATAATAAAAGCAGAAGCATGTCAAATGAATTCGCCCTTAAAAGTTACAGCAGCTACATTGTCTGGAAACGTTTCATACATTCATTCTTTGCAGGGCTGGGGATTGGGCGGGGGGGGGGGGCAGCACTAACCACTGCACCACCGTGGCACCTGTCCAAGAAACAGCTCACGCCAAATAGAACTGCTGCTGTAGAAGGTGCTTGGCGGTCAGTGAATAAAAGACGTTTTTCAGCTATAGATTCTCCAGTGTCAGCAGCAGTATCACTGCTAACCTGGAAACATCATCAGTGACTAATCATCAAGACAGAGGATGCCAGCGTTCACATGTAAACAATGTACATGGAATACATTTCCATACATGTGGTAGCTAGTATGCTACGCCGAGCTCCTAATGAACCTCGGCTCCTGTCTGCGTGAGGCAGATACACGGAGGAGGTAAACAGCGTATCAGGGCCGAGTCCGCCCACCGCACACATCACGGACGACAGACGCCCGCTATGCTGACAGGTCCAGTAATTGCACTCAGTGGATCGTAAAATTGCTCAAATTGCATCACTCTTGCCCCGGTGACAGGAGATGCGGTCCGGCCCGGGTTTGAATGCACACCGCGTTCCAATGCGGTTTCAGTTAATTAAAAACCAAGGGGCGCCTCGTGCATGGAGATGCGTCGCCACGGCGCCGGCCTTCGTCAAAAGTCTGCCGCAAGAGTTTTCGTGGGGGGGATTTACTTCCCTCTGAAATATTTTTTCCTCGGGCCCACGTGCAGAGTCTCCATTAAAGACCTGTGTAAATATGGTGGACAAACAGGGATGTTTACCAGCCTCAATCATCTGCTCGGCCATAAGTGTATCCAAGGAGAGAGAGGGCTAATCTGTATGTGTGTGTGCGTGTGTGCCGGGCAACGCGGCAGTTCACCATGACCGAGGAACCAATCGCAATTATGCTCTCCAGGAAAAAATTCTGATCAGTGATGCTCCGCGGAAGCTTCGTTCGCTCGCTTGGCTCAGCAGCTTCATCCGAGCATAGCGGCCACTCTCCGCGTGGAATTTGAATAGGCTATCGATCTGTGTATCGATAAAGGAACATCCCCTCTGCAGATCCATATCAGTGATTTTTACTTGCAGGACTAATCATTAGCACTCAGAACATGCTGCTACCAGGGAAGCCATCATGTAGCCAGTGACTCCTAATGAGTCTGTGAGTCCCCCCCCCACGACCCCCCCGACTGGCTCATGGTCGTGCACAGAATTGGTTGTTGTGTACAAACACACAATTGACCTCAGAGGTTACCATCAATGGGGGGGGGGGGTCATTCGTAAGACAGGCAAGAGAGAAAGAGGGATCAGGAGAGGGATGGTAAGAAGGGGTCCTGGATAAATGCACCAGGACCAGGACTGGGACTAGCATCATTTCTGGGAGGTTAAAGGATTAGACAGACTGGGTCCCACCTTTTATCATAATGTTGTCAAATGCAGTAAAATGGAGAACCAATGCTGACTCTGTCCTGCTAACAAGTATCACGTGCAAGGTCAAAGCCTGATAAGACAAAAAATGAAATGTTCATTACAAATCCCATCTGTCAAAAGCTACAGCCAAGAATAACAAAAAAACTGTGACTGAAGAGACTGTGATGAAAGTTTCATATTAAAGGAGCGAGTTCACGCTTCATTAGAGAGACTCCATCCTTTTATTTTCAATAGTTTATGCGTCTGCCCTCACTCTCGACAACAGACTGGATTCTCCTCTCGTCCAGCTCGTCCAGCTCAGACCTGTGGAGAGATGTTCTGTTGCTCTTCACACATCTCTCTTTTTTAACCGCTCTTTGCTGGAAGGGTTTTGTTACTCTAGCTTTAACTTTGAAATTTTCAAAAGGTGGCTAATATCCATTGGGTTCCTTCTTGTTTTCTTTGGTAAATTTTAATCTGCAGTTTATGAGCTGTAGCTTTCTTCGCGGCCTCCATCCATAAACATAGACGCAGACGTGGATGTAGATGTAGACATCGAAGTCCTGCAGTTTTTCCATTTCACTGATCAGTCACTGAAAGTCCAGTTTCCACGGTCGATCCTTGATAGTTGTCAGAAGCTCCAACCGTCCAAGGTGATGCAAGGTGAAATGTGAAATGTGTGTTTGTCATTTTTTGAGAAGGACCACATCTCCTGCTATTACCGGTGTCACCTCCTCACATCTGCTGCAGCTGTCGCCGGCCGATGTTCCAGGACCATCTCCATCTGGTCTCTTATGGTTCAGTCAGTTTCTCACCGTGTTGAATTAGACACAATCCAGACCAGAGCTGAGGAAGCTGGGGTGTCCACAGGTTCTTTATAACCTTGTTAATGCTATTTGCCTTATTGGGAAATCAAAGGTGTAACTAGAAGGTGATTCGGTAGAGCACAGACCTCGTTCAAGACGATTTCCCAACAACATTCACTAGACTTCGGAGCAAAGAATTCAGATTTGTTGTAACTGAAGCGGCTCCGTCCCAAAACGTAACGGGTTCCTCTCCAGCCCCTGATCTGTCCTCCCGCCAACCAGACTTTTTGTGTTGACAAACCAACAAACAGACCAACGGACTGACTGAAACATAATCTCCTTGGTGGAGGTCCTTCCTACTTTTGTTGCATTCATTTGCAAGCAGGGCCTGAATGTGCGGTGTTTCCTGTTGTTTTCTGTTTGTTGATATTGATGCTTGCAGAGAAAAGACAGAGGAACAGAGGGAACATACAAGAAGTTTTATGAGTTCTTGGGCTTGTCTGCCTCCTATGTTTCCTCTCTGAGCCCCCCCCACACACACACACACACACACACTATGCCCCCCCACATATCTAATTTGCCACCGAACCGAGGGAGGAGGGCAAGGAGAAGGCTTGTGTTGTTTATTTATTTATTTCTCTGACATGCTGCGGCCATGTACGGAAGCTCGACACACTTTACACACCTATAGCCTTCTATATCTATAGTTGAGCCCATACTCAATTTATGTCATGAACATGTATAGATGCCCATTGCAACATGCCGATAAAAACATTTTAATACAACAGGTTGCCACATCAGCTTTCATCGGTTTCTTTGGCGATTTTAAAAAACCTTTATTTCTTCCCTTTTATTCTCATGCGTGTATGTGGATCAAAGTAATGATGATTAATGGCTGTATTAAACCCTTGTTATCTCTGAGGAAGTTGAAGACTGTGATTATGTGACATGAGCTGCAAGCTCCTTCGACCTTCCGCCTCTTCCTAGGGGATCGGCTGCATGTTGTGCTCCGGCAGCTACAGGGAACCTCAGCCCTCAGCTGAACCTTCGGCTTCAGCCCTGGAGAGTGAGGATGAGGAGTGTTTAGCACAATGAGGTGATCTGTGACAGGATGATTTTTATATGTTGCCAGATCTTTAGAAAGCAGAGGTCAGAAGAAAAGTCCTGTCATTAGAAATACGCTCGTCAAGTTTTCCAAATGAAACTGGACCAAGCTCAGCTCGTATAACTCCTGTCTGTTAAAAGCTCATGAACGTGGGATGCGTTTCTTGTTTTGCATGATGGAGGTGGTTCTCCAGGGGTTTCTCCAGCTTTCTCAGACACTGATGATACTTTAATCTGTATGTTGATGAATATTGGTTTTTACGTTACTATTGATGAATGGTGCAGTAGTTAGCAGTTATTAACTCGCAACAAGAACGTCCTGGATTCAAATCCACTGCCCTTTGTTATGTGGAGTCTGCATGTTCATACTGCGTCGCTTGGACGTCCCCTGAATGTCCATGTGTCCTCTGGTCCACAGACTTACTGGTCAGTTGACTGGAGACCTTAACCAGCCCAGTGGTGTGACTGGTCGTCCGTGCTTGAGCAGGGTTTCCATCCAACTGTGGCTCAGGTTTCAGCCAGATTTCCTGAAATGCTAATGAGAGCACGCGTCCACACTTCTATCGCGCAGTGGATTTTATGGCTTTTTCCCATGATCGGCAGCAGCTGGGTCCAGTTCTCCAGGCGAGTGTCATCAAATCGTCATGGAGGAAAAAGCCTGAACGAGGTGACGAGACCAAAACAAACCAGCCAAGGCTCAAGAGGTGGAATAGCATGTGTTTAATATCAATATGGATATTTATAGGTTCCACTGTCTCCTCACCGCTAAACACAGATCTAAACATAAACGTACCTGATTGGAGTGTGTGAGTGAGGTGTTTTAGTGGTCTGGCCTGAGCAATTTCAACACTGGCAACATCCTCCCCCACAGTTCTCACACTCGGATCAACAACCACCACTCTTCTGGCTACGCAACAGTCAAATTCACTGCCGTAAGACCTGCTTCATATTAAAGAACTTCGCCCCTGTATGTTCCCCTCAGCAGCCTTCGTCTCTGTGTCCAATAGCTGGAGAATCTGCCATTCCTCATCACAGGCGGCAGCGGAGGAGACTCTTTTTAACATCAATGGGCAATTAACAAAGACTTCATCAGAGGCTGCTATTTTTCTCCCCGGAACAGTCTTTCTCTGCCAGCGTACAGATAACGAGGAAACAAACGGGCCGCCAAACAAAAGCGATCGCCCTCCTTTCATTCAGCGAGGAAGACAAAAGTGTTATTGACAGGCTCAGACAAACAGCCGGGGTTTTACTGTTAACCGGCGCTTGGGGTTCTCCACCCGAGACTGTACGCAGACCGCTGACTGCAGGCAGGAAGCCGCCGGCAGCCATCTGTTTCTCACGAATGTGTCTAATGCTGTAGCTTTTCGTGTCCGTGAAAGGACAGGCTCTACGCCGGCATGCGCCGCAGCCCAGTCTCGGCAATTTGTCTCCATTTTAAAAATCTCCTCGACGGGAGGCTCCGAGAATAAATCGGGACCCGATTGAACATCCTTTATGTCAGACGCCCACGTGCATTTTGTCGTTCCTCGCAGCCATTTAATAAAACACAGTTGCAATTTCCATGGTAACCGCATGTACCACAGCCATAAAGTTCCTGAATGTGGCCCAGATTTTGTCGAGGGTCACAGTGAAGCACAGCTGAGCGGAGCAAGCATGTCGGTAAAACACGCTTCGTATTTCAAAGGCAGATGAGATGAATTTTAAAGAAACGCTGGGGCAGAGGAGCAGAGGAAGCTTTAATCTTCCGCTCTTTAATGATTCCGTCTGCTTACAGTTCTGAGACTTTAACTTATTTAGTCTGAAAAATCTTAGCATTTCAGTCTGTCACTCTTGAGGTAAACGCTAATCCTGATGCTCCAAATGTCACCTCAAGTCTGCATAGAAGCACTTATTTATTACATTTAAATTTGAATAAAAGAGACTTTGTGGGCCTTCAAATGATCGTGAGCCTTTAAATGTCCTTAGAAACCCCTTAGGTCAGATGGTGGATGTGTCTGTATCAGACAAAGACGACAAACCTCGAAACATTGTCGACCGTTAAGACCCTGAGTGACGACATTCGCCCACAAGTCATTTCCCAAAGCAAACGTTTCATGCATCAGTGATTTCAGCATAGCATCATTACCATATTTATCTGCAAGCCAAAAAACAGTCATGAATTTAATCCCAGTGTTGCTGGCTTAAATCAAGATATAGGGAAAAGAAACGCTTTTGTAAATTGATTAAATGCGAGAGAGTCCACAGCGGGGAAGCATGCAGGGGCAGAGATTCCTCCTTAAAGTGATTACACCCATCAGTCGGTGGAGTCACAGAGTTCACTCTGACCGCAGAGGAAATCATACCTGGACATTCAGAAACAGAAAGAAACCACCTCATCTTTCTATGTTCAATGTGCACGATAAAGGGTCGACTACATATTATTCAGAGGTGCGCCAGGTACTCTATTATGGCGCACTGATGCAGCAGCCGAGCATGAAAGTAAACGCTGATTAAAAACAAGACGCACCGAAGAGCAACGAATGCAGAGAAATGAAAGGTCGACGAAAGTGGCTCGAATGTAAAACGATCTGCGGGATGATGCTAATGTAATTGTACCGTTACACAGCACAAGCGCACAAAACACACATATAGAACTGTGTGTAATGAAAAATGCGGAAAGTAAGAAATTTAAACTATAGGAAACAGGAACTCAATCTCTTGTCTCCTCCCAGGAAAATTTTGTGCCTCTCCAGCCTCACTCCACAGTTGATTTTCTGAACAATAAAAAACCTATGAATGTCCACTACTTTCTACCCATATGCTAAGCTAAGCTAAGTAGGTGACTCTTAACTGCAGTAATCTTCCAACAATTAACAATGGATCAAAATAAAAGAGGTTGTTCATAGTGACATACGCACAAGAAGTTAACTGCACTCTGCAGTTCCCCTCAGCTCTGCCAAGCGTCTTAGAAGCTTTCAGCTCATTGTTTTGGTTTTGAAGCCCATGACTCTGCTGTCTGGTTGGAGAAAAGCCCCAGTGTTACCTGCTAAACACCATAAAAACCGTATCCTTGGATGATGAAGCTGTCTCATATTGTGAAATAAGGGCCAGCGCCGGGGCCCAAGGACACAATTAGGAGAGGAAGGAGAAGGACCTGCCTCATGAATGAGACTAAGCACCAAGAGGCTCCACCGGATGACATGACCTGTCGCAAGGCGCCACAGAGCTGATTCTGAATTCTCTTTGAGGAAATAATAGGGAATAATCTGCTGCGGGTTGGAGGGTCTCTGATAATATGAGGCCGGCTCTGAAGTGCGCTGTGAAGTCTGGCCAAATGCTCTGGTAGATAGGTCTGGGCTCCGGGCCCCGGCCCCCCGGGATCATCAGTTAAAGTGAATAAACAAGCAGCACCAGATATCGGATTCTTTTCAAAGTCTAATTTTCTATTTTCCTTGATTAAATGTGCGGCCAGAGTCTGTTTGGTCTTTGTGCCCCACAGAGGAGCCGCCTGAATCAAGGCTGAGTGCTGTAGGTTCCCACCTGACACAGGCAGGAAGTAAAGTCTCACCACAGAGCCACAGAGCGTGAGATGATTCAGCAATGGCCGACCAGGGGCCAGCCGGGGGCCAGCCAGGGGCTGACCAGGGGCCAATCGTGGCCGATACATATTGATACATGGGGTCTGAGAACATGCCATTTTTGACCTGATGGTGGCACTGGATGGAACGTCAGGGGACCAGCAAAGGTTATTCCAGTTCATCCTCTGGGGAACGTGAATGTTTGTACCGCAGTATTTCATCAGGAGGCCAGCATCGTTCATTTTCTTCTGACCGAGGTCTGCCTGAACCAGGACAACAACACACTGTGGAACACTCCCTCTTGTATTGTGCTATTTTTGTCAGTATTTGGCAGAAGGCACAGTTTTCTCCTCAGTTACACACAATGAAGCAAAGCCTGCAGGCTAGTTCAGGCCGTCACTCCCGACTCCCTGCTGTGCTGAGCTTGGGGTTATTGCGTGTGTGTGTGTGTGTGTGCGTGTGTGTGTGTGTGTGTGGGGGGGGGGGGGGTTGACAAGTTGAGACCACTATCAACACTCTACATATTTCACGTGGACAATTCACATGAGGGTGTTGCTTTAATGCACAATTGTTATTCTACTCCATTAAAATACAGAAAACCCCCACAGGTGCTGCAGAGTTCTGCCTCCACCCACAGGGGGTTGAGTGGGATTCCAAGTGTGTCCAACCCAAAGACGTCCCCGAGCAGTTTCCTCCATCCCTCTGAACAAAACCGCCGACAGCCGGGATCAGGGAACCAAGAACAGGCCAAGAAGATGAAGTCTGTACGAGCGTGAAAGAAACGACTGGCTGAACCCGCATCGTTCACTCGCATGATCCATGAGACCAACCATGATCCCAATGTTTCTGTTGGATTTCATTCAGTAAAATAGAGAGAGAAACAATAACAAAAAACAACGACGACGACAACAGGTCCACTTTTCAAGGGTACAAGTAAAACAGTATAACAGGAATAAAATAATCCACTGTTAGGGTATGACATAAAAATATTAGACTTTTTATGTTTTTCCTTTCCAAATAAATTTTTCAGAGAGATATATTTGACAGTTTAAGAAATCTGCTTATTTCACTTCCTCACTGAGAGTTAGATGAGAAGATCGATGTCACATTCATGTCTAAGCACCAAATATGACGCCAGATCCAGCAGACAATTAGCTTAGCATCAAGCCAACAGCTAGCGAGGTCCTGTCTAAAGCTTACTAACTAATTAACACATCAAATCCTGTTTTTTTAATCAATACTGGACCTAAAATGTAAAAACTTGTTCTGATTGTAAAGGAGGAATAAGTGTATTCCCCCCAAAAATTGAACAAGCATCACAAACAAACTTCCATTAACTTCTACTAAATTGGAGCACAACTTTTTATTTAACTTTTATTTAGCCAAGTAAAACCCCACTGAGGTCAGCAAGCTCTTTCTTTTTGTTCACAAATGTCTGCGGCTGACTGACAGACAGAGCACTGAAGTCTCCCACTGGTCATTACCCTTTCAAAATGAATTGGTGCAAACAGTTTATCTATTGCCTCATCAGGAGGTCATTTACAGGCAGTGTTGCAACTTAGAGGCTTTGTAACTAGATTTACTGACTTTCAGACCCTTAAGCAGGTTTTTTTTTCTGCAAAAGCAAAGCAACTTTTTCAGACAAACCTAAGCTATTTTCCGAAGAAGAGATTTGCCAGCTTTCCCTCCTGCGGGCATTTCATTCAGCTGACCACACAACAGCTGACACAGATGTGAATGAACTTCTAACTTTCACTCTGGTGGAATCTTTATGGGTAAAAAAGCTTAAACTCATGTCTGGTGATTCTGTCAGACGACGTTGTGGCAGAGCAGCAGCTTGGAAACAACTTGGAAGTGACTGCTGGTTAACATGTCGACTTAATGGGTCGTGTTTCAGTCATTGTTTCATTCTTGTTCCGTTGTCGGACAATGGAAACAGAAAAACGTAAATGAGAACAGCTTTGTTTGGAATTCAGCTGAATTAAAATTCTGTACATGTGAGCACAGAGGAGAAAAGAAGCAGATGGACAAAGGGCTGAAGCACCAGGCAGAATACAAATATGCATTGACATCATGATGATGTTAATTAGTGTTTTATATATTCTAGCGACATTGAGGAACTGTTCTAGTTTCAGCTACTCTCCATGTAAAGTTGATTACAGCTTTTCCACAACAATTTTCAAATTCCTCAGTCCTCAATGTCACACATCGACCGTACCTGGTCAGGACATGTATCAGGTTTTGACCTGGTCACGTTCAAGGGAGACCTGGTCGGGACGGCAGCATCACAGGTTTCAAACAGGATGACACATCATCAGCCAGACAAATAAACAATTCAAAAACCTAGGTGACAATGTAAGAAGGCTCAATTAAGCCAAGAACAAAGAAAGTGGCCAATGTTAAGTAGTTGATATGAGCTAAAAGAGAGAGACAGAGAGAGAATTCATAAAGGAATCGTTTCCAACAGCTTTGAATTCAGCCCAGGACACCATGTCCTTTCATTTAATCTCCCTACCCAAATTATTCCAAGTGGCTGGAGCAGAAACATTAAAAGCTTTCTGTCCCATCTCTGTCAACATGCTAGGGACAGACAGCAAAACCTGGCCAACTGGGAAAATGCTATTTTTTTCCCTTAACTTCCATCCTTCAACCAATAAAACAATGCAAATGTCAGGAAAATGCGGCGTTTACCAGACCAGGACAGTTAATCAGAATGTGACTGTAACGCCAGCGATTCAGAGTGTGGATTGACGGGTGGAAACAACATCTGTCACCCACATCTTCTTGAAGACTGCGAGCAGGACAGAGAACAAGGTGATTAACAAATGCAAGATTAACTGTGGGTACAGCAGCATCATTATATCTCCAGCAGTGTATCTGTTGAAATGTCCAAACATAATCAGCCAGGAGACCAAACTGAGGACCTGCAATATGGCTGCCAAAGGCCTGTTACATCTGCTGGCAGCCCGCTCGCTGCCGCTGTCACTTTAGGATCTAATTATGGCTGTGTGCGTTAGCGTAGTGGGATGCTTTGACAGGTGTTTCCCTCTCTGGCGCTGTAGAAAGATCTGGAGCCGGCACCTGAGTGAGTACTGCCGGTGTGGCGGTACTGACACTGCGAGGGATTTGTAGATGAACTCAGAGATTTCACCACAGCAGAAACAGCAGCTGAGAGACTGAAGGGCTGTGACTTCAGCAACGCCTCCTGACACACACTGGGCACACTCTGCCAATGCATAGCCTGGCCCCTAACCTTGGAGGGGTTGGAGAGTGAGTGTGTGAGAATGTGTGTGTGTGTGAGAGAGAGAGAGAGAGAGAGAGAGGACAATGTGGAGCAAAAGACTGTTTGGCCATGTGAGAGAATGATAGTGATACAATAATCAAGACACTGTGTGATGCTCGTGTATGTGTGTGTGTGTTTGTGTGTGTGTGTGTGTGTGTGTGTGTGTGTGTGTGTGTGAGAGAGACTGATTTTTCTCTAAATCTTTAATCAGCCCTGCATGAAAGATGCCTGGGAAGCGATAATGTACCACAGCACGGTCTAAAGTTCTACACGTTTGAAGTTTCCTCTCTCATGAAAAGAGAATATTTGATTTCCAAACACTGTCAGCGGCTAATGGGGGAATAGTCCCAACTGCTCTCAGCGCAACAAGAGCTTCCTCTCACGAAAAGGGAAAACATCGAGAAGCTGTTACCAAAACGCATTTGCTGGTTCACAAACTCCCGGTTTTGCAGCAGCGATTCTCCTTGTTTCGACCCTGGTGCACTGGCGGTTGAACAGGATGGGAAAATGTCGCCTTGGCCGGTAAACGGGGCTGAAGCTGACCGAAACGAAGCCGCTCGATCCTACGAGAGGGTCTGGCACACACCTGGCGAGGAGGGGGGCCGAGAGTCCTAGGAGCAATCTGAAGACTGCTCTGATGCTCGGGTCAGTGTGGTGAGGTCTGCCTCTTCATTAATCTAAAGGACCTTAGAAGTGTTTTTGCTACTTCAACCTATTTTCTGTCTTTGGCATAAACTGATGCTCTGCAGCTGTGTAGAAACATTTAGACGGTAATGTATTGTTGTGGCATTGGTGGGGGCTACTGTAAAAGTGAGCTTTTCCTTTGTGTGATCCTCGTGGGCCACTGTACCTCTTTGAGTTGTTATTTGTTCTATTCACATTGGCTGCATTTAAAAGGAAAAAAAAAATTCTCCCCAACACTTTTCCTCGACCTGGACAGAAAACATCACGAGGTTGAGGAAAGATGTTCAAAACCATGGTTACTGTGTTGAGGATAAAACACGGCGCCATGAGAGGGAAAAAGACAACGAACCCAGGAGCAGAGCGATTCGAGTCGCAGCCTCACTTCTCCCAACAGCCCAATATCACCTGATCTCTACATTCAGCAAATGGCTGTTTGTTACCAGACTGCACCCTGGGAGTTGTAGTTCACGTCCACGGGCTCGATATCAAACAAAAAAATATTTTCTAATGCATCTGATGATCAGTATGACATGGATACATCCAGATACATTAGATATATGGAAATGTACATTTACACCTTGTTATCACACCACATTTAATTTTCTGTCCTGTTAAACCCACCAGAGCGCCCCCCCCCCACACACACACACACACACACACACACACACACACACACACACACACAATTCCTAGGCCTCATAGATGTTCCTCCATATCCCACTGAATTTCTCTGCCAGGCCGTTGGATTTTTCCTCAGCTCACACTTAGTCTTATCTTCAGTTAAATATATTCTCCTCATCACTCTGCAGTGTATATAACTGTAGATTTTCATTCATGGTGTATTTGATATCAGAATACAGTGTCTTCCGCTTTTGTTTGCTCTAAAATGGAGTTCATACCAATACCAATAGAATTTCCTCTGGCTATATATATGAATGTACATGTGAATTTCCTATTAAGTTTGGTAAAATTAAATTTAAAGGTAAATTTAATGAATAAGTTTAATCAATCAATTTTTAACGATAAATTTTTCCAAACATGCCTGTTCTTAGGGACACTGAATTAAAATCATAATGTTTTTAAGATTCTGTTTAGAAAATCTGATATTTCCATCCATCACCTAACATCATCTCTGCAGAAAAACAGTGTGACCATCAGGAGGGCAGGTGTTTTGTTCCATGAGGGGGGTGAGGCCTACTCTCTCCTGAGGTGAGAATCCAGATCCACTCAGTGTGTGTTGGAGCCTGCGAGTAGCCACGAGGCTTAACGATAATTAATTCCCCCAGAAATAATAACAAATCATTTTGATGGACCCACGTGTTTCACCACAATCACTGGATAAAATTAAATGAAATGAATGAGTCATGGTTTCTCTGTGAACTTAAACAACAACAGGAGAAGTCATGGTTCCGTGGTGGACGTCGAATTCCGGCAGATTAGACCATTGAACCTCACCTAAAGATACACGAGCGGCCAGGGACTTTATGTAGAACCATCCACTTCACAAGAGGCTGTTGATGCACTACTCATAGAACAGAAGAACAATGTTAATCTAGGCTCTTCTACATAATGCCTCACATACACAAACACACACACACACATGGACATACTACACACTACTACACACACTTGAAGCCCGTGGGAGATGGAAATAGTCAAGCAAGGTGAAAATGTCATCCATTATTCATAAAGTATAAAGAGCTGTATTTTTAGGTCAGTGTGCGGAATCGCAGCAGAAAAACAGTTGAATCCCCCTCATGTCCAAGCGGAGAGCCACCGACTCGGTAATGTTCCAGCTTTACAACTACTGGGCCGGTCCATTACCAAGTCTCTGAGAGTCTGCCCCTGTAGCAGAGAGACACAGAAAGCTCCTTATTGGCATCATAAAACACCACCACTGTCACATTGATCAGGTTTTATCCACTAGCTGGTCCGGGCGCCGGCAACCTCTATCCATCAGAGACGAGGGCTTCGCAGAGCAGAGGTCGCCCCCCCCCAGAAAAGACACGTTGTCGTCTCTCTTCTCTAAGTTAACAGACTTTGCGGCTTTTGGCAGTGGATACTCACACGATTATTTCTATGATTTCTCCCCAGAGGGTAAACTCGCAGCGTACACTCTTTTTCAGCAGCGCACTCACTCCTCTATGGCTCTGCCACCACAGTTTGCGTTTCACTGTCTGGCCTCTGATTGAACAGCACGTCGTTGTCTGCTATGCTACAGTATTAAAGAGTCCAGCAGGGGCAATAAGAAGTGCAACCGACTGATGCAAACAGCCACAATAGAGATGCTATAGGACGAAACAGGAAGTTAAAGACTGTAGCCTAGGTGTCCTGCTCCTATATGGGTGAGGTGGGGGGGGATCATTCTCGTCCTCACAAGCTCTTACTGATGCCACACAGATGGTTGACTGGTTAAACCGGTCAAGCCATCATCTGCCTCGGCTCCACGAAGCCTCAGTTTGATTGTATATTTGAGTGGCTAATTTCAGTGTCACTTCGGCCGCCACTGTCTAATGGGACAGCCTGTAGAGACTGTTTCCACAGAGCAGTCACGGATGTAGTTGCAGCCGTGGGGGGGTACGTAACCATATCTGAGAGACAAATGCATTTACACCTTTTCACCATCTGGATAGAAAACAACCCAAAGCACATCTGGAGGTCATCTCATTAGAGATAACAGTAAAGGCATCCACAGCTTTCCTGAAATCAGATGGGGGCTTAGGTGTATAGACATTCAGGTAGTTTGTCCCAGTGCAAAACATCTGTCACAAATGTCAAGATCACAGTCAAGGGCATAAGCTCTCCTTTTCTAATGGTATGAACATTTTTTGCCAAACAGCTAAAGCAATCTTTTCATTTCACTTGGGATTTTTAATGGAGAGAGGGTTTTTGGCCTGGATATATTCTCTCATCATACTGAGGAGCCTCAGCAACTAGTTCTCACTAAAGCTCCATCAGAATTACTAAGGAGTGGTAAAACATTATTTGTGCCAATACACCACAGGCTCATATCATCTAAAACATCATTCTTTAAAAAATATTCACCTTTGTGGAGCAGCCACTGTTGGTTTTTATTAATCCTGTGTGCTATGATAACTTCCTGTGGTCGGCTTGTCCACCGACGATTCTGATAAAGTTTATCCCTTCAAGATTATTACATCCTCGGCAGCGTTGACAAAAAGAGCAAGAGAGGTAGCACTGCTCTGTGCAATTCTACCTGTGGTCTGTCTGCTCTGTGGCTGACTTCAGCTTTAGACACAGTACGTCTACATCAAGACTACGGGTACAATACTGCCCCAGTGACAATGAAACAAACCTATAGCTTATAACAGACCCTTGACAGCAGCCATGCTGGAAATCGGACCATGGATTGAAATGTCTGAGCTGCCACAAATCCAACAGATCGTTGCTGGTTCCGGCCATAATCACTGATCTGGAAAAGTTAGACCCAATATTAATCAGGGGAGATGGATTCAGGGTTAAACTGGGCTGAATCTGTCCAGCATGTGTCCCGTTTCACTGGTTCCTCCACAGATCCACCTCTCTTTGTGCTCAGGACTGGTCCGATCCAGTGGATCAGAGGTGTCATGCTGACTCTGCCCAGACAAGATGGAGGCTACTCGAGTGGCCAATGCGCCTCAGATCACCTAAAAAACAAAAACAAAAACAATCAAAAACAGATTTTTATCATGTCTGGAAAAAGTAGAAGGAAATTCTTTTTTTCCTTCAGATCTAGTATTCACGTGGCATCTCTTCCCTCAGATTTCAGATTTCGGAGGCGGAGAGGATTTTTGCCGGGAAGAGACGAGCCAGAAACCTGACAATCTCGAATGAGTAACACGACACCTTCTGCTGTCTAATGCAACTTTATTGTCTCCCATGCCTATGAATGTTATTTGATTTATAGATCAGTTTTTATAATGATGAGAGGATAACATTTATATCACAGTGTATGTGTGTATGTGTGTATCACTGTGTTTTTTTTTTTTTAATATCACAGCCCATTAAACAGATTAGCAGCATCATTAGTGTGCAGCTACACTAATCCATCAGACATGGACAAAGAGCTTGGCCCGTTTCTAAACATCCTCAAGAACCGTTTCCAAAAGCTCACATGGTGATTATACGTCATACAAAAGAGCAGATAACTGAGAATCTCATACTGAGGCGTCTCGAACTCTGATTCTTTTTTTAGATCAAAGCCAGTCAACCTCATTACTCCGTTTGTGGTTGCTTTGTTCCACAGTGATCACCTCTGCCCCCCTACAGTGGTTTCAAGTGGAAGTAATAAAGTCCAGCAATCCCGCACTGATTCAGACCCCCCCCAAAGCAGAAGGGATTCACAGGGGCTGGTGCCCACACGTGACCGAGCTCATTTCATCGCATTGTTAATGGCCTCAGCGTTGGCAGGTCGCCCTCTTGGCGCCGCGTCCGAGCCGTGTCAGGTTACAGCCGATTAAAAGGGAGGATCCCTCTACAGCGGCTCCGCTTCAACGCCACGCAAGGCAGCCACAGAGGGCGCCCTGGTTAGCTGATCCCTCAAAGACCCCCCCCCCCAACCCCCGAGGAGGTTTTTCAGACAGACGACTGGCTGGAGGGGGACCCTGCGGCAGGCCAGAGTACTCCTCAGGGATCCT
>CM029130.1:18963913-19031413 GCA_016859345.1 Istiophorus platypterus
CTGAAAGTGAATCAGGGACAGAGATGTAGGAGAGTGGATCCGCTGCAGCAGACCCCCCCCCCCCACCACCACCACCACCGGTACTGTACATTATTACATTACTCAGCCTGGTGCTACTACAAACTACGGAGGTTTTGTCAGATTACACACGTCCGGTTGTTCTTTATTTCTTAACCAGTTAATGATGGAGTGCGGAACAATAATGTCTCATCAAGCTCAATTAGCTTTTCCGTCTTCCTGAGAGAAGTTGACACTAAAACCTGAATATTCCTCCTAAACAGACAGGCTGTGTCAACACAGACAAAGATGTTCCATTACAACCCGGATCTGATTGCAGGTAACTCACCTGGTCACCTGCTGAGATCTGGAAATACAAGTAGTCACACGTTCAGATGGGTGTTTAACGAAAACCTCAACTGGTCAAACTCCTTTCGGAATTGTAAATGAGGGAAAACGGTGATAAACTACCTGAACTGTCCATTTCACCACAGTTCAGACCAACCTCCTGGTTCAATTTTGACCTACTGTTCTTGCCATAGTTTCCGGTGCAGCGAGGATGATCACAGTCTCTTCCGGCATTTTCACATTCGGGTTAAAGTCCTGCTTTCTGGCTTGATCCTGTAAAATGTCATCCCCTTGAACTCTGGGTCACTAGTAGACATTGTTTTGAATAATGTAATAATGAATTGAGTTAAAAGTTAAGAGAACAACAGATAAGAGAAAATAATCTGACAACCCCTGAGACTGATCTTGGGACCACTTTTCATAATCTGGCCAGATAGTTCACACCCTGCACTGGACTTTCCATCTGGCGACACCGCTGTGTTCCCAAACCACCGCCGGTAATCGGGTCGGCACGACATTACCAGAACACGGAGAAGAGATGGTTTCATCAGTTTGCTGCTTTGAAAACTGATAATTAGGCTCTGACCTCCTGCACGGATGATACGTGTCAGGACTTAGTGTCGCATCGAAATCTGTTTGTGTTGTGGCTGTTTGTCCCATGTGTTGTCCACATTATTTGTACCAACTTCCCACGGAAACTCTGTTCACCTCCTCTCGTTCACTGTTTAAACAATTAAAATACCAAAAAAGAAGAAGTAGAAAATCTGCATTGCAGATGAGCCCATGGGCCGGGACACGGATGACTGCCTCCTCAGAGAGCCAGGCTCTGCCAGAGTTTGCAGATCAAACGAGGTTATAATTAAGCCCCATCCTCAGAGAGGTCCTAGGGGGCTCGACCAACTCGCTGTCGGTGCTGTCCGTCGAGCCCCCCAGGACCTCAGAGGAGAAGACAGCGCCGCACATGAGCCAGCCGGGGAACTTCCAATGAGCAGCAACAGACTCAATATAACAAGGTCTTCAGACCGAAAGTAGAAGCGGTGGGTTTTAAGTGGAGACGCTTTTCTATGAACCAAACAAAGGCGACGACTCGCTTCATTCACAAACATCGATGATGTAGTTTGACAGTTATTTTACTCTCAGATCCGCAGCTGATTTGGGTGAGAGCAGCAGTATCGCCAGTGCTCACCATATTTACTGTGTCTACCTGCAGGCCAAAGGTCGGGGTTCAGGCAGAGGCTTCAGAGTTGCTGATGTCAGGTCAGTTTCTGTTAGTCTCACTAGGAAAGATAATGAAGGAAGAAGCATATAACATGACTGTCCTTAAAAAAGTGGACAAACTTCCTGCTGCATAAGGAGAAATGTTATAAAGCTCATTAATTAACTTGCTTCAATTCTTTATTCTCTCACCTACATTTAGTTGTGATAGAGTAGTTTTTCACTGTGATTCAAGAAAATTCAAATGTAAAAAACGATAATCATGAGAGAAATAAACTTGTAGCTAGTCAGCTTCCCTCCAACATAAGAGACGATGAGACTTAATCAGATCTTGAAGTCCCCATTTTAATATGTCTTCACTCTGAGTTACCTACTAAAGTCTGTTCTACAGCCATATTTCTCCTCAGATTCTTCAGTGTTTGTCACCTGGAAATAAAAATCTCCCATCAGCTCTGTTCTTAAAGATATTTGAGATTTTTGTGGCTGGGAAACTCCAGATGTCTGAGATGACACAGCTCAGTGCCACAGCAGTAAAAAGACAAGAACCATCGTCTTCTATGATCAGGTTTCTATAAGTATCCTGATGTGAGAGTTTTTTCTTTAGAAAAACATTATCTATAATGTTGTAATAGTAGCTCACAGAGACAGTGGTGGTCAGCCGGCGGTACATTACAGTAGCCCCCTCCCCATCGATCACAGCTAACCGTTGCCTTGGAGCTTGTCTCCTGCCTGAACCCCCCCCCCCCCCCCCCGCCCCCGACACACACACAAACACAAACACACACACTATGATGACTGTCAGTTTTCAGAGAAACGTCCTCATGCACCGATTGTCTGTGAATGAGTCTGGAACATTAATAGCAGCTCAGCTGTGAACGTGTCCAGGTATGAACTAGTTTGGTTTTTGACTTGACTGAATGACTTATGATCCTTTTCTATGGTAGTAAATGAAACACAGTGTGTGTACTCATGCTCCTGATAGCAGCCCCTCTTCAGCGCATTTCTACCAACAGAATCTATTTTTACCATCTGCAGTCACTCTTCTGTCCAAACACCAAATCCTCATTGGTTGTTAAACTGTGCCAAGTCAGCAGGGGTAGAAAAATCTAACAAATAATCCATAATTTATCAAAGATAACTATAGCTGCATACATGAAGAATACACACACAGACTAACAGCCTGTTCTCAGCCTGAAATCTGAGGAAGAAACAAGAAGCAGAGACAAACACAAAGAGCAATCTGTTGGTTCTCCAGCCTGTGTGTGATTGATGTTCATATTACTTTAATTATATAACATTATTCCCCACTTTGGCAGGATGCCATTTTGCAGCGGTGTTAACAGCTCTGCTAAATCTAATTTGGACTTGAAAGCAGGCTTGTGTTTGTGTCACGGCATGGAAAGCTAAAGGCCTTGATAAAGCCACTGTTCCGTGGCTACCTTGGGGCTATTTCACAACAAGGGCGCATTGAGGCGATTGTTTCCATAAGGGCGTACCCCATGGGTCGCGCACAATCAGTATGACGTCAAAGCCCACAGCCGCGGTGCCGTGGGAGGTATCGGCAGAAAATCCGTTGCCGACTTGGAAAACACCACTGAAGGAAAAAGGACAGAGTCACTGCCGCGTCCACGGGAAGCGGCACGACCTCAGCACCGGCCCAGAGGAGAGCCACTGTGTTTTCCAGGCAATTTCAACCTGCCTTTATCTCCCCTCTCACTGGAGATTGGAGATCTTTACGACGGTGGGGGTGGGGGGGCACGAATTCAGTCCTAAACCAAACACCCAGTGAACACAGCAGCTCAAGAGAACCAATTCTGAAATAAACTATTCAGCGCTTTAAATACAACAGGAGCAGGGACGTGACGTGTGAGAACATCGTCGTACATTATCTTCCTAAAACTCAATACACAAAGGAAGTGCAGGAGCGAGGCTCGGCTGGAAGAGGGGGGCTGATGGATCCACGGCGAACCCGCTGCACGGGCTTTATAAACACTTCTACCGGCTTTTTGTAATGTGCTCAACTTTTAAATTGCTAACATCGTTCTGAAACTGCAGCTTCGCCGACTCCTGTCGGCTCACGACGAGGATCCCGGTCCAAATTACACTTTAATTACCTGTCCGCTAACTGTGCGGTATGAAGACGAATCGCCCGCATCTGGCATTGGCAAACACTGTTAATAACAGGCTAAAGGATTATTTTTGCAGTCGGCCAGAGCACCGCGTGTTTCATGGCCTCGCTTCCCTCCTGTGTCACCGGACTCTGATTTAACAAAGTCATTATTCATGCCTCTGAGATTGTTTGTCAGGCAGACGTCACCCTGCCAAGCATGATGAAAGCCTCATACCTCACACAGGGGCAATAAAAGCCCTCCGCCAGCCGGCCGGCGTCAAAGCAGCCCCACTCTGCTGGATGACGCCATGCGGATCCACCGTGCCGACGGGACGGCGCTGCTCTTTTTTGGCCTGATCTGCGGTGGAAGGCACTTCAGGCTGCTAAGCACAGGCAGAGAACTACAAACACCATCTGCTCAAACGACCAGGAGTCTGATCGAAGGCAGCCCATGATTCAATGGCCCGTCCCTGCCAGGTCGGGCGTGACGGCCATTGTGCACACACCTGTGCTGAGCCGTATCAGGTTTGACCTTGCGCTTGTTAGCGTTCGCCCCTACGTTGTCAGTCTGACCTCCGGCGACTCATGCTTCTTCTGTGGTTTGTAGAAAATGTAGATCTACATGGGCTACTGGCCGAGTTGACTGCTTTTCAAAGTCAACAAACTAGTAAACAACCTCAATTATTCATCAGGATAATGCAGCAAATCTAAATCACCAGTGAAGCTCCTCGACCGCAGCACGGTCAGAAATTAAAATCCGCCCGGACCATGGACGCTAATTTGTTCGCCACGAGTCATGCAGGATGCTAATTGGCCTGAAGTGAAAAGGTTTTGTTCTAAAAAGCAGATTGGATTAAGGCTGTGGAGGAGAGATTCTGAAGCTACTGCTCAGAGGATTATTCTCAGCAGATGTGAATATCACATCAAAAGGGATTTAAAGGTGTCAGTCGATGGTGGATTTATGCACGGGGGGGGGTTGGGGGGGTTGTCTGCAAAAGGGCGTCTTTGTTCGTGGGAGAAAAGGAGCAGTGGAGCTTCCTCGATCCGACCTCATCATCATCATCAGACAGGAAGCTGAGCCATGACTGAGCATACCAAACTCTGCCTTTCTCTGCACCGTGACCGGGTCCGTGTTGTAGACCCACCATCAAACCTGACAACTTGGATCCGCTCAGCCAATAAAATGGGATGAGTGTTGTTCGCGTCAGCGTCTGTTTCCCTCAGTTAGAGGAACAAGTGACTGGTCAGAATGGTCTAGTTTCCCTGGTTTGTTCTGTTTGTATGTTCGTCTGTGTCTGGGGGGCACGACGACCCCCCCCCGCGACACCTGCCTTCAATCACCCAACACACCTGCCTCTCCTCTACTCATCCAGGCTGCTGCCTATAAGCTGCGGTTCTTCAGCCTCTCCACCGGAATGTTCTCACCGGCCCGGTGGACTCGGCTGCTTGGCACCGGTTCCGCCCGAGTTAATTCCTCCCGTTGTTCCTCCTGAATTAATGAGCGTCTCCTCATATTCAGGATCACGTCTTGCCTCCCCGTCAGTGAAACCTGCTGAGAGCCATGCTCCAGCCCCCCTGCCGCCGTCTTTCATCCCCACTCTACCACGAACCATCTGCCTGCTCTGCATTCTCACCCGCCCCCCACTCGAGACTGAAGCTTCCCCACTTCATCTCACCGCATCCACCTCCATCCACTGCTGGCCTCCTCCACACCCAGCCACGCTCTCCACACTGAGCCACCAAGGCACCTCCACTGGCCGCGCCCAGACCCAGTCACCCCAGACCCCTGCATCCAGGTGTTCCTCCACCCTTCCTGGGACCCCCCACTTCCTGGTTCTTTGTGTCTCTTTGTCTCTGTGTTTTTTGCATCTGGCTTCCTCCCTCTCTTGTCACAGCCATCTCATCCTCTGTGTCGACTGGCGATGACGTCGTCGGGATGGGTGTGTTGCTCGCTCCTGATTGGTCAAGGTGAAACAAAACAACAAGAACTTCTCTGAATATCTGTCCGGAAGAAGGAAGCTGAATCGAATGGCAGTTCAGTCTCATACTCAGTCATCATTTATCAGGTTTAGTTTCATAATCACTCAGTGGCCACTTTGTTAGATACACCTGTAAAACCTGATGCGAGCTGATACAATGGCTCAGCCATTACTGGTCATTGGTGGTGACGCCATCCATGTTAGTTTTGTTTGAGCTTGGAGGCTTTATTTTGTGAGATTGGGTGGGGGCTACAAAAAAAAAAAAAATGCTTAGGACCACTTTCCATGATCTCTCGTCCTCAGCTCGTCTGGCTTGATAACTTTTCCTAATCCCATCCTTTTTAAATCCCCCGATTTAACGGAGGAATAAATCCTAAACTCCTACTCGGCTGCAGCGCTGCCTCTTTAATTCAGTCTCAACCGGCGTCACTCTGGCAAGAAGAGAAAAAAAGGAAAAAAATCACCTTATTTTCTTTTACCTTGCAATTAAAAAGGAGTTACACCCCAGTTCTTCTTTTGAAATGGAAAATTTATGGTGCCATCAACAAGCGTGAGCTGATGCCCACCTTTCATTTATTTTCATTCACACCATACTTCCATCCTTAATTAGCCGGCGCTGAAAATAATTAAAGACCCGTTTCCGAGCCGAACGAGCGAGTCGGAGGAATTAAAAAGAAGCTGATGGCCACACACGCTCCGGCATCAATCCAATTATCCCGGCGCCCTTGTCATTTCTGTCCCCGCGTGAACGGACAAACAATGCAAGGCCGCACCCTCGGACGCACATCAAAGTGTGGGAACCGGCACTCCGCCGGATCACCCGTCGAGTCCGCCGGGGCCCCGTCTGTCCCCTCAGAGCCGGTGGGCTTGAATCACACTGGGAGGGGGGAGGTTATTAGATTTTATCGGTATGCGAGCCGTGTTGGAGGGATTTCCATTCTGAGCGCAGAGCGGCGGAGAGAGACAGAACCTGAATCCACAAGCTGTGCCGAGACCCGCATTCAAATTCAGTCCTAGCTCTCCAGTCCGTCCACTGGGACACACACACACACACACACACACACACACACACACGCAGACTCATACACTGAATCTATATGAACATCCACCAAAACACACACAAACACATCTTTGAACACATCTTCATGTGGTATAAAAACACACGCGTGCACCGGCACACAACTATGAACACACAACAGCTCATAGAAACGCAAATGGACCCACATACAACTTGACTGATACAACACATTCAACTGTCCGCGTCACACTGACACCTGAGGGCTCCTCACTTCCTGTGGAGCCTCATCCAGAGGACACTACAGCTGTAAACCATCCTGGACACACACAACATGTCTTATCAACCAGTCAACAGCATCTGACATCGACAGGAAATCAGGTGACTCCACGCGCACACACACGCACAGGCACAACACACACACACATTCACAAACCACATCTCAGTGTTCAGACTCACTTTTCCTAGGGCAAGGCTGCTTCACCTCCTCTGGAGGACAGGAGACTCTGTGTGTGTGGTTGTGTGTGCTTGTGTGTGTGTGTGTGTGTGTGTGTGTGTGTGTGTGTGTGTGTGGGGACTTATGCTTTGTCTTTGTGAGGACCAGTTTGATTGAGGACAAAGAGCTGTTTGAGGGTTCAGACCTGGTTGTAGGTTCCAGGCTAGAACCAGGTTTAGGTTTAAGTCGGGGTAAGGGGCTGGTGAATGCGTTTAGTCAAGGAATGTCCTCACAACATAATGTAAGACAAGTACATGTAGGTGTGTGTGTGCATGTGTGTGAGAGAGAAAGAGAGAGAGAGAGAGAGAGAGATGGAGAGAGAGAGTGATGGGGGACTGCACCGATCGTAAACAACAGCAGCGGGGAAACAAATGGGTGGTCCCCCGGTGGCGTCATCCCTGGGCCCAGTCGATGACGCACAATAACGCAGCAGCGAGGCCTCGGGGGAGACTGATGGAGGCCGCTGTCAGACTCAGTGGCGGCAGCGCAGCAGAACACTGCTCTGCTGTTCAGCCGTCGCGTGTTCAGGATGAGGCAACACTGCAGTTAACTGAAGAGGGGATGAAATGCAGAGGGCAGACTGTTCATCAGAGAAATGCGGTGAATTTCAGCCTCAATCTGGTTTCTGGGTATTTCTTAGTCTCAGGGTCGGTCTTTATCTCTTGCTCCATAAGGAGCTGGTGGCTTCATCTGCTCATTTCTTTTCCACCTTTTCGATGTTGCCGTCTTCGGGGAATAAAGCAGCAGGAAACGCATATTCCTCCGTTGGTGCCTAATTGAAAATGGGGAAGCAGCAGGAAATGCGGAATCTCGGCGTCCGCTAGATGCATAATTTGTCAAGACGTAATTTCAGTTGTGACTGAATCCATGTGATGTATTATACGAAGCACATAACTGGATTTGTGTGATATAGGAATCGTGCAGTGATGGACTGCGTTCGTGTGTGAGTAAGAGGAAATGGTGGGTGAGAGGTGGGTGTTGATTTTAATTTATCTTAACTCACTGTGGCTCCACCAGATCAACGTTGTCAGTGCTGCCAGAATCACAGAGATCATCAGAGTCAGAAATCACAGTCACTGATATTTCCACAGGCCTCTTGAACCATGCACCATTGCTGACTCACCGTCCTGGTTGGATGTGACCGGTAAACATCATATATTAAAAGATCATGGAATGACTAGGTGGTTACTATGTGAATGGTGCCCCCACTCCCCCAGCAGAAAAGTTTCACCTTGAGATTCAAAGACGCCTCGGCTGGTCCTGGAGCAGTAAAACGTGTATCGCTTAATGGAGTCAGTCTTCAGGGTATAAGGAGAAGAATCTCTCCTGAACCTCACCAGGTACAGATCCCCCCAGGCGTTTTAATACGCTGGCTGGAGCTATGATTTGTGTCTAATGTGTGTTGGTTTTTTCCATTAAAAAAGATTACACCAGTAAAAAACCCTTAAAAACACTTCAACACCATTGTCCTCAGTGAAAAATCTTCTATGAATGTGATGATATAACAGATTCGACAGAATCACCATGTGTGTCAGAGTCATTCTGTTATCCAGGACTGGATAAAACTCTTTAAATTAACAAACAACATTAAGCCTCCAAAACCAACAGATAACAGCAACATATTCGTCTGATCAGTCCATCATGTAAAACAACCTCCTGATCGCTTGATAATAACAGATAACTAAAGCAGCGGCACAATGATCAGCATATAAAACATCATTAACTCAGTTCAGCTATAGCGTCTGTTCAGGGGAATATAAACATCTATAATCTATAAGAATACAGATTTTGAATTCGACCTAAAACATGAAGTCATCTGTATCAGTCCTGAGTGGTGTCTGCAGGTTATGGTTTGGGTCTTTACAGCATACGGCCCGACAAGTCCACCGACCGGCGCTTGCTCCTGCCGACTGAGGGGGTCAGACAGTTAGAGGACCGCAGTCAGGTTCTCCTGATGTGCAGAAAGATACAGAGTCACACACAGCGGCTCGCTCAGGGCCGGCGCCACAGTTACCGGCACCAAGATGACATCCTACCGGGTTCAGAGGTTTTGGTGCCGTGGGAGAGGAAACACGCCACAGTCTGGGCTCATTCACCTTAACAGGTATGTAAAGATTCCACATGCTTAAATATCTAAACTAGTTTTAGGCCACTCAAATAAACAAAACAATGTGCACTGGGGAAAGGGCTTTGAAAAAGCACTTAGACGTTCGTGTTGGACATTAAATGGTAATGTTTATCTCACTGGTCCATGCGTTCTTAGTAGTTTTCCAGCAAATTTCCTGGAAAGAGACATGAAATCTGGCACTAATTACATGGAAAAGGAGACACCTGAGAGATCTGAGGTTGTCATTTTAGTGAAGGTTTCCAGAGGAATTTACCTGAAAGAGCTGCTCCATTTATATTAAATGTTCAGTAAATAAAACTGAACAACTAACTGAATAAAAAAATAAACTGAAAAATCTAAAAAGTTAAAATTTTCTGGTGTCAAAGTTTAATTCATGACCTTGTTCATATGTTTGACCAGGTAGCAACGGCTCAGTGCATCACGGGTTCAGACAACTGTAACGTACCTGTGATCCTGGCTGGAACCAGGTCAGATAAACCGGCTCCACCAGAAACCAAAAGGGTTGAGCTTCATTTGGAGCCAAAAGCTGAAACATTCCAATCAAACATCCTCTTTAAATACACTTTGAAGAGGAAAAGCGTACAAAAACAAGACCGGAAGAAAAAAAACTGCTAAACCCCTCCTGCTGCCAGCCCGGAGGCTGAAAAACGATCGGCACAGTTGACAGGCTGAGAGGAGCAGAAACTGTGAGGGGGGAGGTCACCTCCAAATAAACGAAGCTCCGATAGATCGTTCATCACAGGAAACGACAGACGGGAAAGAGACGTCGACGGCAGGAATCGTGGGACCGACTGGGAAAACAGATGAGCCTTCTGGAGCTCTCTCCCCCAAGCCCACAAACACGGGGGGGCAGATGACAGATCTCTGAGCCTAAGTGACGTGGATGTTGATCGTTCCTGCTATTTCATTTGACGCAAGAAGCACAAATTAATAAAAATTACCTAAATAAATAAGAACAGAGAGAATATGAAGCCTACGCTGTTTTTGCTCGATACCGAGGTTGCACAGGAGGAAAATGTATATCTTGGAGATGTGATTTCTGCTGAGGACGGATGGAGGTGAGTTCACAGACCGTCTGTTCTTCTGTTTGATTTCCAGGCAGAACCCAAAGCCTGTGTGGTTCCACTGTCTTGACTCATTTTCTTCTCTCTGCACAACAAAACTTTTATTAGCTTAAATCAGAAATGTCCACAAAGGAATAATTTACCTGACTCCATCGGCTTAGTTCAGAGGTTTTCCACCAGTGAGATGCTTCCCGGGGGGGGGGGGTGTTCAGTTGTTGTCTTTTTGTGATTTTCCCCAGAAATGTCTGAGTCCCTTGATGACAACACCACCATCCCTGGGAGAACAGTCTTATCTCAAGTTGGTAGTGGTTAGAAACATGCTATAATTCTTTTTGAAAGATGAAGTTTTCTCTTAAATATAATATCCTGTTGCTGTTATCTGTCTGATGGTAAAGCTGAAGACATAATAAATACATGTTTTATTTTAGAGTTTGACATATATATATATATAAGTATTTTCTATTGCTACATAGCCGATGTTAGCATTAGCAGCTGTTTACTGTCCAGGCAGATCAAACGTTGTAAGTTCAGCATCAAACTTCAGTTCTTTACTCACCGAGAGCTTTGCTCCATTGGTAGAAAGCAACGCTAAGGTTATATCTGTTTTTCTTCTACTTCTATCTCTTCTTTTCTTCCACTGAAGTTAGCATGCTAGCCAGCTAACCAGCTAGCCCCAGGTAGCTGTAACACCACTTTGTGATAGTGAGTCACCGTAGCGTCCAGTCTGTCCTCAGTCCAACATGAGAGAACGTCTCACCTCTTGTCTTGTCAACACAACGATGGCTGAAGCTCTTGGAAGGTAAACAGCTGCTTATGCTAATGCTAATGTTGGCTAGGTAGCAACAGCTAAACTTACAGATAGTGGCTTTAGTCAAACTTTCTATTTCTCACACAGCCATTACTATGAATTACCTCAGTTAACTTTTGTTTGAGCCAGAACCAAGTGAGCAAACTAAATTATGGCTGAATTAAGACAAAAGTTAAGATTAAATTAAGGCTAAAATTAAGAGTAAATGAAGGCTAAGTTAAGACAAAGCTAATGTTAAGTTAAGGCTAAGTTAAGATAGGCAGTTTCAGACTAAAAGGCCAGAGCTGCAATGGATTTTATCCTGGTATCTTCTTCAAGGGCAACATTTCAACATTTTTCTTGCAAAGTTTCTTTCATCCTCTGGATGATTTTCAGCAGCGATGTCAGTTCATCCTCTTTAAGATTCATTTTCGCTTCCCTATTCTTTGTCAGGGAACAAGTGTTTGGACTTCATTACAGCTGCAGCAAGGTCTCCACAGATCAGTTTCGCCCTGAGCACTCGCCGCTGATGCTGGGGAAATGTTAATTACCTTACCAGCCATTGTACATCCACACAGTCCACACACACACACACACACAGCCTCTGTGCTCCCTCCAGCTTCCTCTGACTAGATCCTGAAGGGACCACTACACCAACCAGACATCATGGCTCTTCCCACAGGCACAGAAGGTGTTCGGTGTGTCTCCTTCACTTCGTATAACAGACTGTCGGTAGTTTACTCTATAGTAACACAATAATAAATCATAAGCTCAGTGATTAATCTAAATTTACATTTGGCACCGACATGTTTGGTTTCACGCAGCTGTAATTTCCTCGACTATGAAATGTGCTGCAACGCCTTGTGGGACTGTCAGCAGAGAGCAGCTCCATGCCGAGGGGACTGCGTTTTTTGTTTTTTATTTTTTTGTTGTTCCGTTTTGAGGGCATTAGTTTCACACTCAGAATTTGGACTTGGTGGAAAATGGTGGAAGCTAAATGTAGTTTACTGGTTTACTATAAATGATGAAGATCAGTAGATATTTTTATGTTTGAGTTTTTCCATGTGTCGCTCTGATTTTAAAACGGTGGGAGAGTTTGTCCCACTAAATAACTACATAATAACTAGTATAGCTTCATTTTAACTGAAGTAAGATTATATGATTCCAACAGCATCTACAATTTTACTCTGACTCCATCACTGCAGCTCAGGATAATATGAGGAGAATCCGTAATGATAAATGGAAATAAAAACCTAACCCTCTGATGTCTTTTATAAGAAAAAATATCCACAAACTGTTTAATATTTCCCAGGATTATGAATGAGTATCTCTGTCAGACTGACCTCATCAGACATGAACTACTTCTCTTCTCTGGCAGCAGAAACATCCGACTTAACTTTTCTATTATCTGCATCGTATTGTCATTATAGTTTGTAAGACACTTTTTAATACCTTCTCTACTTATTAACATTATATCCTTAGTCTGACTTTGATAATCGGAAATAATTTCTAGTCTCTCTTTTCTACATTGATCATGTGATCACCCTGTTTATATTTCATCTTGTTCAGTATCACTATCTGAGGTCGCCTGGACTGAGTTCACCTGCAGGTTTCTTCGCATACTTTATTCATGGTCCTGTCTATGTTGCTGGTAATTATCATCTCAGCCGCCTTCATGTGATGTGGTCGTAACCAGACAGGAAGTACCTGAGTCAACGGAGCCAGTTGATGGCCAGACACCTGATACAGGTGATACAGATGATCCAGGTGTTCAAGGTGATCTGGGTTGGCTGATGTCAGGCTCAGCTGTGAGAACATGTACAGTTTAATTGTATCACCTCGTGGTAGAATTCAGTGAAGTGCAGGGAAACACCTGACTCAAGATGTCAGTTGTAAAACAGTGATGTTGTCTGAGCCCTGGTCTCATGTAACCGCATCATCTTGACTTCTTCAGGGTTATTAAACAGTTTCAGTTTAGTGCAGGGGTCTGGGCAGGTCACTAATCTGAAGGTCACAGTCTAATCAAACGCTGTATCGATCGTGTCTCTCTTCCTCCATTTGAAGCCTTGTAGTTATGCTTTGAAGATTCGTTTTGAAGTTTTAGCTTTTTTGAGCACTAGCTCCCATCCACTGAATTCTAAACACATGGACACACACCGAGGGGCAATGGAGACAGAGACAGACTAATCCATGGTCCTTGTGAAACTGAAACCATCGCAAGTCAGCTGGTCCTGAAGATCAACCCTGGGAAAGTGGTCTCGGAGGAGAGAACCTCAGCCTCTAAAGCTGAAACCGGGGACTGGCGGCCATGGGACTGAGCAGCGTCGTCTCTGGATCCAAGCATGGCAGCGAGGCGCTCGACGGCGGATCCCGCTGTAGGCTTTCATTGTCGGACACTGAAACCTCTGAAACCAGACTGGTGAGGTTCTGGTCTGCATCTCTCAGGGCAGGATGACTCAGTACTCGTCCTTTGTGTTGCACGTTGTGGTTGCACATGTTCTCATGTGTATGAGCTAAAGGCAGCTGTGTCTCTCAGAGGGGAGACCTCTCCATACAGTATGGCTATAGCATGAATATTAACCTGCAGGTTGATTGTTTACTCCTGTAAATCCCTGCTCTGACTGCGTGAAGCACACGGCTCATTTGCAGATAGCAGTCGGTAGCAGAGCTACCAGAGCTACCAGACATTAGCAGCCATCAGCACTTTAAAGCTCACAACATTCCACTTAAACTGCTCACTACAGAGCCTCTGAATTACATTTTGCCCACGCTGCTTCCATACGTTACACAGTAAGAGAATGACTCTACCTCACATGCTAGAAAACTGCTGTAGCCTGCAGACGTGGATTTTTGAAAAGGAACTTGATGTCAAACTGATGTTTAAGAGGTTAAATCTGTTGGACCAGCAGCTGTAGCTTTTATATTATTTCATATTATATTATACAAATTATATATATATATATAATATATATGTATACATATACACATATATCCACATATACATACATACACACACACACACACAGACACACACACACATATACATGTGTAGCTACTTTGATTGTGAAAATATCATTTGACATAGTTTCTTATGACACGAGCATCCAGGTCACAGTCAGGATTCGTTCATCTCAGACATGTACGTGGATTTGCTTTTATATCTTTTATTTATATTAGATATCACGTCCCTCTATCTTCATCCCACAGAAATAAAGCATCCGTGTGTATGAGCAAGTTGTGTATGTGTGTCCGCTCAGCACATCACTCACACCCAGTCTTTGTCACCTGCTCATTCACTCACATCGTCCTTTAGTCAGGAGATGTGGACCCCCCCCCCCCCCCGCCCGATCTCTACTCTCTTTATCAGGCCAGACTCACAGCTAGGTGCTAACTGTCCATTGCAGTCAATCAGAGGCCATTAGCGTGTCCCCGTCTTCTGGGGAATCAGTCACGCGAGCACAGCAGTGACCACATCCTCGTAAGTCACTGCCTCAAAACGGCAGATTTACTGCTGCTGCGTGTCTGATAAGATGTTAATGGGGGTGATAAAGCAACTGTAGGCCTCTGTACTTCCTGAGTGATCAAAGTGGCTTCAGATGACTGCTCTGATGAGTCAGGGGGGGCCTTCAGCACACTCAGCGTTTCCATGTCTCTGTCAGCCCTGCTCCTCCATTTTTGGGAAATCTGGCTCATTAAGACGGTTTTGTGGTAGAGTCAGCACACATACTCAGGACAATTAATGAGAATCTTCTAACTATATTTTTACTTTTTTCTACTTTTTTTACTTTGCTTTAATAAAACAAAAACCTGTCGGGTTCATTGTTTTTCTCTTACATGTGTGATATTTCTCTACACATTCAGCAGCAGACACACGTTACCACCATGTGACCGGTGGAGGGGACGGGTCCTCTGCTCCCTGTGATGTGTGGTGCAGTGGTGGTAGTGGTGGGTGTAAATGCCTGCTGTCCATGTGTTTTATGACTCCAGCTGACAGTAACAGTAAACACATGCTGCTGCTGCTGCTGCTGCTCTTTATGAACTCAGACAAACAGACTGAAGCTGGTTTAAATAGATGTTCTGTATCTGCTAGTGCACACACAGTTCACCGTCAGTCTTTTGCACCATCAGGTGAAATGGATTGTGGGTTTTGTGACGGTTCCCATAATGCTGGCTGATAACCAAGTTTAAAGATGCAAGTCTGCAATTCAACATCAGAAGCTGAGATCAAGCGGATTTTATAAAGACGTGTAAATTAGTTAATATTTTATGTGTATTAAGAACCAATCCTAAACCGTGGCCGTTGGTATCAGCCCTGGGCCCAGTGGTTCCTACTGAAGATGTAAGGCCTTAGTTTTATTTTCATAAAGTGTTTGTGTTTTAAACAGCTGGACACTGTGGTTCTGAGCAATCGTTTCTCAAACAGCAGTAAACAGAGCAGGGGTTGGGGACTATTTTCAGCAGCAGATCAATATGCATTTCTTTTTGCAAGTATTTGTGGCAGCGGGATGGTGTGTGTTTGTGTGATTGTGTGATGGTGCGATTGTGTGATGGTGCATTTGTGTGTATGTGTGTGTGTGTGTGTGTGTGTGTGTGTGTGTGGGACTGAGTTCAAATAAACTATAGTTTGTGTTATGGCAATAAAGGAAAACGTCACCGGTGCAACGCTGCCGATGTGTTGTAAATAGTTTTTGGAAACAATGGAGCCCCACAGTTCAGAGGAATCAGATTTATCAGGTTTTGTACACGCGCACAACAATACCCGTTAAAGAGGCAAAATGCATTTTAGTTTAAAAAATTAACTAAAATTATCGACAGAATGTGAAGAAACAAGAGTTCTGATGTTGTGTCAAAGACGTCAATTTGTTCTGTTGCAGAGATGACTACTGAAGTTAGCATGCTAACCAGCTAGCCCCAGCCCGTCTTGTAATACGGCTTTGCAACTCAAGAGGTGCCAGTGAGTCCCTTTAGCATCCAGACATTCCTCCCCCTTTCCCTCAAGTTCAGCCACTGATGCTGCTGCTCCAGCTGCTCCAGCTGCTCCAGCTGCTCCCCCTCTCCATCACTTCCCTCCACCTCACCTCCTCCCAGTCTCTCTTATTGGGCAGACTGGATGTGACACCATCGTCAGTCTGACAATAACCAGAGAAAACAGCCAACCAGCTACAAAACCA
Organism: Istiophorus platypterus; assembly: GCA_016859345.1. NCBI lineage: Eukaryota > Metazoa > Chordata > Actinopteri > Istiophoriformes > Istiophoridae > Istiophorus > Istiophorus platypterus. The sequence goes on from CM029130.1 coordinate 18,980,224, forward strand.
GACTGAAAGGTAAACCTGCAAGGAGTACATCGTTCTCCAGTCCATACAGCAACAACGGCCCCGTGCTGAGGACAGGTTTATTTAGGCTATTGTTAGCTCGGCGTGAGGGTTAGAGCTCGGCTGTGATTGGCTGGTGAGCGTCAGTCCCAGAACACACTTGCTGCACGTTGTCATATGCACCTCAATGACAGTTTGGCCCCCAAGGATCTGTCTTGGTCTGCCGGATGGCCAGTCCAACTAAGGCAGAGGGACGGGGAGGGGGGAGGACGGGGAGTAGCGAGGGAGGCCAGAATTGTGCGGACCGAGCTGGAGACGCAGCGCTCTCCATCATCATCACCACAACTGCTCCTGTCACGTCCTGCGAGTATAACATCATGAAGGAGACAGTATTGTACTCCGGTTTCCAGTGGTAACGGAACAGCTGTAAACAGGGTTTCTAGCTCAGCCTTGACCCTGAACTTTAAACCATCTCTGCAGCGAAGGTCTGGAGCAGCAACAGGAGAAAGCCGTCTCCTTATTCACCACACTGGCACCAGGACGGTGTCTTTTTAGCTGCAGAAGATTTGCATGACTGTAGCAGAGGTGTGGTCCTTCTACTGTATATCTGCCCCCCCCCCCACCTCCCAGATTCTTATCACAATCATGTTTGACAAAACAGTGAAGACCAAAGAGTGGACAAGCTGCCTCTTTATTAAATCACCCTGCTCGCCCCCCTTTTCTTCACGGTGGTCTGCAGAGAGACATCGATCGCAGCGAGGCCTCAGATGACCGCTGCACAGATAACAGTGACTAACTGATGGATCTGTCAGGGCCCCCGGACACCCTCAGAACAGACCTCTGCTGTCTGGCGGCCAGAACCAACGGCCTCGGGGATGTTAACTCTTATCTATGATGTATCCAGCTGTGTTCGTGACTGCCAGCACAGTGCCGTAGCCTGTTCCAGCACCCGGGGTTATATCCTCGCCGGCTGTTCCTCAGATCTCCCCCTCCCACCCCCACCCCTCCTCCTCCTCCTCCTCCTCCTCCTCCTCCTCTGCCTGTCAAACCCTGCAAGCTCCTGCACTTCACGCCAACACAAACGCTTCCCTGATATTGATGGATGGAGACAGCTGCAGTGGAAATACAAAACGTTTCAGTATGCACACACACACACACATACACACACACACACACAGTTTACTGAGCATGCAACCAGAGCTGAGGAGCAGGTTAACAACTTTACTTCCCAATTAGCCCACTCAGCAGAGGAAATGGCTTCAGCTGGCCTTCTGCTTCCTTTCTTCTCGTTGTGTGTGTGTGTGTGTGTGTGTGTGTCGGCTCTCTCTGATCTAATTCTGAAGTGCTCAGCACTGCTGTCTGACAGCTGCCCACTGGCCGGTGGCTGTCACATGTCGCCTTCACTTCCTGTTCATGTCAAAGCTCTTCAGAGAAATAACACAGGTCTGGGGGCCTGGATGGGGGGGGTGTCTGTGAAGTGGGGGAGGGGGGGTCTGTGTACAGCCTGTGACAAACACAGTCACAGTTGTATTTAGTTGAGCAGTTTAGTAGTTCTCTAGTAGCACATTTGAATAGTAAAAAAAATTCTAAATGCCTTTTGATCTTAGATTTTTACATTTGAGTTTTCTATTTAATTTTTATTCTATTTTATTCTAAAAAGTCAAATGTCAGTGTTGATTCCTCCAGCTCTCATCCTCTCAGCGAATCACATGCTCCCAACACGTACAGCTGCTGGTACTGACCCAGCTAGTTCCTGTTAGCTCATGTTTGGACCTTTCATAGCAGGAACCGCTCAGGCGTAACTACCAACATTAATGATATCACTATAATATAATGTATTAATCATAACATATTGTCCCAGTAAGAGAGAAATCCATGAAACAGCATGTACATTAAAAGCTCCCTTAAGTTGCCCCCCCCCCCATTGGGAATGCTGCATCCCTGTGATGGAGATCTGTGTCCCCCCCCTTTTAAAATTAAAAGCACCAATGATGCACCATATAGACTTGAATTGAGGCCTGATGTTATCGTTGTTCCTACACAGAACAACAAGACTGGATTTTGTCCCCTTCACATGGGAAGTGCATTAAGTACAGATCTCTCACTGGTCCTGGTCCATGTGACCAGGTTGAGACTAACAAACCAAACCCGTTCAAGGGTTCATATGGCCCCTGCCTATTGTTTTATCTCCGAGTTAAAGAAAAGAGCTATAGACCAATCCCTTAATATTTCGTTCTATGTTAAAGTGTCACAGTCAGGTTTTTTTCTAACAGGGTTTAGCAGATGACAAATAACGATGATAAGAAGTTCGGTCTCAGGTTGGTCTGATAAACTTAACGGTTTATAACAAGCACCTGGGCTCCAGACCTGCGACAACGCAGGACAGGATGGGGGCAGCACTTTGTTTCCTGGGTGAAACCCTGTATCTGAGATTGGGCCACAGTATAGGGAGGACTCTAAAAAAAGCCTGGAACTTAACAACGGTTTTTATGTGAAATGTGATGTTTCTAGCACTGAGTAAACTATAACTGTTCCTGAATAAACACTTTGACAGAATTTGTTCTATCTAAAACAACATCAGAGCCTCTCAGCTTCTCTAACAACACACAGATGCTCATGTTTACTTGATTGAAAGGCGAACGGGACCCATATCTTCCAACTACACCACTGCACGCACACACACACACACACACACACACATCGCGATCCAACAGCAGCTAGCTGCACCTGCTGCTATAAACAGCGGCTCTACCTGTGACACCAGGAGAAAACCCCGTTAAGCTGATGAGCCGAGCTTCTGCATCGGAAAAACGACCAAGGGCCAATTAAATAATAACCAGTTTAGCCCCGGAACCGTCGCACATCGCTGCAGCAATGGGCCGATGGAATTATTAGAACAACTTTACATGGTTCATTTGAAGGAATGAGTGTATAGCAACTCTCCTGCAAATGCTTGGGGGGGGGGGTTACCACCTGGAACCTCAGCTACTAACCTCTACAGTAACTTGATGCCGTTTGTTTGAAGGAATGAGTCATTTGATTAGACCTTATAAATCAATTCAGAAGTACAAATTATTAATTTGGGGGAACAAATTACTGCTTTTTGCACACTCATTATGAAAAATTGTACCCAAGGTACCTGGTGGGTTGTGTAGTCATCCTTTCTCCACCTCCCTCTGATAATTAATCAAAGGAAACGGAAGGAAAGAGATAAAACGGAAGGAAAGAGATAAAACGTCGGCGTGGATGTGAGCGGCGCTGCTCTGATGAGCTGATCTGCGACTGACATATTCGATGGTGGCTCTGCACCTGAACTGTGTGGTGAATGCATTAATATTTCCCAGCAGGAGCATAAAATACGAGCTGTCACGCTGATGTTTCACACTCTATCATCCAGCCTGTGGAGTACAAACTCAAAGAGCAGCCAGATTTAACTCATATTGCGTAAGCTCCACAACTTACACACCAGAGAGCCCAGGATAAGCTGGAATCAAGAAACAGTGCGGTTTTGTTTCTGCTGAACTCTCCCCTTCAGGCCCCCCCGCCCCCCGTTTTCTTCCCCTCTTCCCCGGGGGTCTTCTTCTACCTCGTGAGGATCCCGGCCCCCCCGTGCTGTCTGCCTGACGGTGTTCTGTCAAGCCCCAGCCTCGTCTTCCTCCTCTTTTGTTGCCATAGAAACCGGCGGCCATGGAAAAGTACAAGTGAGTGGATTGTCTGGAAAAAGGACAGAGAGAGGTAGAGAGAGTCTGCCGTGCCGCGAGAAAACTGCCAAAACAATTAAAAAAAGGGGGAATAAAAAAGGAAAAGAAGGTTTTGAGGTTGGTTTGTCTCGAACCAAAGAAAAGGATGTTTTACGCCGCTCAGTTCGGGTCACGTGACGGAGTCGAACCCAATATTTCTGGTGGTTTTAGCACATTAAGGCTTGACATGATAACATTGATGAGTGGATTCATAAGTCACGCCACTACCCCAAAGTCACAAACAATAATTAAAAAACACCCACAGCTTCCTCAGAAAAAGATCCAGGGACCAAGGGAGGAGCAGCAAGTACACGAGCGATTTAAAAGTTCAGGACCGTTTTAAAATCACCTCAACTCCAGTGCCTACGGCCCTTTGAGTGTTAGAGTAAGAAAGAAAGAAAAAAATCAGGACTAGTTCCAGTGAGAAAAAGGGCGAAGACTGAAGTTCTTAAAAAAGTAAAAGAAGTTTGTTTCCCGTGGTAGAAACAATGCGACGGTTGCTGGAATGGCTGGGATCAATCATACTGAGACTGGCTTCTTCTACTAGAACAGACCAGACCAGGTCCTGACAAAGTCGGTCACGTGACGGGTGGCTTTTTCCAGAAAGCTGTTTGTTCTTCGCAGCGGGATAATACCAGCGATACCAACGAAAACCAGAGCCAGGTTTAATCATTAACCTGCCGCTTGGCTTCCTGGGTCACCTGCTTGACTCGCTGACCAGCATCAGTAACATCACTGATTCCACCTGTGTTTTTCCTGCAATGAGAAGTCTGATTGTCTCCTGTGGAAAAAGTCCTGTATCACTCTTCAACACCTCTTCCCAGGATGGTCCAGGTGTTTACAACCTGCACTCGGTCACCTGAGCTTCACCATGTTCTCCAATAGGAAGCAAGTACCTGGGCTGAACGGCCAACGGGACACCAGACGCCTCAACTTTCTGTGCGTGCTCCACCTGCAGCCGTAAAGTTTCAGTACCGATGAACACCGACCGTCGCAATCATTGTAATTTGAACCGTTAGATGTTCCCTCTGCTCTTCACCAGTTTTCCGGGTGGAAAGTGACGGGCAGGTTATCCGACCAGTAGCAGGGCAGGTACAGCCACACAGCACCTGCCCCCTGGAGCGTCAGACCAAAGCAAAAGCCAAAGACACAGCCAGACTTCAGCTCTGCCATGTTCTGTGACAGCAGCGGGTTTTCAGCAGTTGGAGATTTGGGTCTTTTTTATGTTTTAGTGGCTGTTGTGACTGTTCCAACTTCATTTTTTCTTTTTTTCCTGGGTCCTTATGTGAGCAGATTTACATATTGGGGACGCCACAGTGGTTGTATTAGCTTCCTAGAAAAATCCCTCTCATGCATTTTTAGTGTTTGATCACTACATTCGTCTGCTGAACGCGTCTGTTTCTCTACACCTCCAACAGGCCTCCACACTTCGCAGCTCCCGCTAATAAAAAGGACAACAGGTACGATGGAATCAGGCATAGCGGGTCCAGGTCCTGACATTTACAGCTGCCAGTTCTCAGCAACTTATCCATAATGAATCAGGTTAGCTGCAGCTGTGTCTTCATGCTATGACGCCTCTGGAGGAGTAAAGGTTGTTAGAGATTTATAATATCTGTCGAGCGGTTTGTGTGGTTTGTTCATTTATCATGAATTTTACACTCCAGATGGCCTCATGGGGTGAAGCAACAGTTTGGCTTTTTGGAAAATATTTGTCCTCTGGCACAGAATTAGATGAGAAGATGACAACTCTGTGTTAAACACAGTCAGTCAGTCATACAGTCAGTCAGTCAGTTGGTCAGTCAGTAGGTCAGTCAGTCAGTAGGTCGGTCAGTCAGCGTAAAGGGCGCTCATTTTCATGTCAAAGTCTGTTTCCCGGTGTTTCCAGATGTTTCCAGGAGCACGGCTGCACATGTGAAAGCTGTATGAAGGCTTCAGTGTCTCCAGAGGCGGCTGTCTGGGAGTGTGCAGTCAGAGACAAGTGATCTTACCAGACCTCTGGTAGACTCCCGTCCGGCTGAGTGGTCTTCGGTCACCGACACGCACCTGCTGCATTCAGGCCTCACAAGCAGTACGGAGTGATTTGTTGACTTCCTTTTGCCCTTCCTGCCCCTCAGGCCAGGCGGAAGTGGTTGGAGCTGTATCCAGCTCGTGGCAAAGCCTGCAGACGACACTCAGGGCTGAAAAAAAGCTCATTATTCGAATGTTTCTTTATGTTTGTTTTTTTTGTTTTTGTTTTTTTTTCAGACCTTCTCTCTGTTTGCATCTGAAACCAAACCTACACCTTTGATCTTCTGATATCACTCTGCCAGAAAGCAAATAAATACACTTCCAGAATATTGATCCAGCTATTGCTTTAACATGGGCAGAAATTTCACCCACACCCAAGGTGTCACTTGAAAAGTGAACCCCTGCTACGTCAGCTTTCACAGCACATAAAGAGGTTTTTAACCTTCGCCTCCAAAGCCTTTGTAAGTCAACAGTAGTCAGCACAGTAGTCACACTCTCATGCACTTATCCTCGCACTGCAGCCAGCTGGGTTTTCTGGGTATGTGCAGTAAAATTGAAGCACGAGTATTTAGCACCCGGTCAGTGATCTCATTGAGCCAAGTTCCAGCTGGAGGCAGAGCAAACGGACATTTCATCACAAAAATGGGGGGAAAGTTTGGCTTCAGTGCAGCAGGTACGAAGGTAAACAGGGATCTTCAGTGTGCAGAAGCCGAATAATTTCATTTCCAAGTTCTAATGCATACATACATACATACATACATGTTTGTGAGCGTTAGCAAAAAGCCTGTTCCAATCACATCGAAGCACAACCCAATTACGAACTTATGAGCTAACAAAACTGGACCTAATCATCCCCTTTAAGCCAATCAGCTCCTTTTCAAACCACAGGCTGTCAGACAGACAGACAGACAGACAGACAGGTACCTGACTGGAGACGCGTTACGCGACGCCCTCATTCATAAAAGACGGCGAAGACAGAAGTCTCGTCAGCGGCTCGCAAGCTACCCATTGGTTATGCAGGCACACGTCTATTTAGGGCATCTTCAGAGAGATTTGATCATCAATAATGAATGACTTGCCCCTGTTTCAGAGCGGGCCGGTTTAATCTTGATCACACGTTGACTGGAGCCGGAGCCTGAGAGCTAATTTACCAAACACTAACTGCACCGCAGAAACTGTAGCTGTGCCCAGAGCGCATACAAACAGCCGCTCTCTGAGGAGCCGTATTTACCGACGTGTGAAGTGGTGATGTAACCGTCGCTTGTCCTATTTCTGTGGTGAGAGTCTCCATTTTGCAGAGCTCTCATACAGCAGATGATCAAAGAGGCACACAGGCTTGATACAGTGGCCAAAGACAGGCAGTAAGACACTCTAATCTGATAGTTCCAGCAGCAAAATGCTGACAGTGCTGATTGATCAAATTACCCGTTACCTGACGGGGTTGAAGGGTCGAATCCTGGGACTGTGAATTATTGTGCAGAGTCTACTTCTTTCAGGTGATGCCCGGGGGTCGATCTGGTTTAAGAAGGGACGCCGGTGCCCCAGACTGTTGGACGACCTCCTTCTTCCGTCCGGCTCTAAATGAGTCGGGCGTCATGGTATCAAACTCAGGACTAAAGGAAAACCAAAGCCTCTCCACCACGATGGAGTAAACATAGGCTCTAAGGTGGGACTTCAGCATTGGATAAGCTATGTACAACCAAGGCCCCATTATTTGGTTTAAAATCTCTATTCCCCCCCGGCAGGGAAATGAAAGAGGACTCACTTGTTGGGCCATATGCAGGACCACGGGACGCTACAGGACCACACTCACAGTGTCACACTTTATTAGAAAGACCTGCACACAGGCTCAATTTTGCAGATTTCAGGTCAGCCAGTCACACAGCAGCAGATCAGTGCATTAAATCCTACAGATCCGGGGTGAGGACCTTAACATTCACATCAAACAGAATCTCAGAGACTCTGACTGCGGCAGGATTGTCTATCTGAACGTTTATGGAACTGCTGATCTCCAACAGTCTCTGGAGTTTTTACTCAGAATGAAGAAGCAGTTCTGTGGAAGGACACACCTTGTTGATGAGAGAGGTCAGAGGTCAGAGGAGAATGACCAGACTGGTTGGAGCAGAAAGGCTACAGTAACTCAGATCACCACTCTTTACCAATGTGGCGAACAGAGAAGCTTCTCAGGATGAACAACATGTCCGACCTGGAAGTGGATGAGCTACAACAGCAGGAGACCGGGTATGGTTCTGGTCCTGTCTGACAAGAACAGAGACCTAAGGCTGCAGTGGACACAGGTTCACCAGGACTGGACAGTTGAAGACTGGAAAACATGGCCCAGTCTCTGGTGGTTCTAGATTTCTGCTAATACCAATTCATCCACTGGCCAGTGAAACAATCAGTGTTTGAGAAATCCTGCATTCAGTGTATGTGATGTCGACACCGCAGACCACAACCATCAGGCTGGGTCTCAGGCTCCAAGTGTTTCCTAATGTGAGAAAATGCTGTGATCTGGAGTCATTATAGTTTCAAAAGGTAAAAAAAATTGCCATGAGTTTTTGATTTATTCAGGATGAAAATGTGAGCTGGGGAGAGAAGTGGAGAAAAATGAGCATAAAAATATAAAAATGAATGTTTCAGCCTGAGTGAAGGTGGATAAATCGGTATTGTGCTGTAGATTTATTCTTGCATGTGTTCAAACAGTCATTGATCGGAACGTCTTCCGACAGAATTACCCCGGAAATGTTGACCCCGTGACCTCCGGGAAAGGAGCCTAGCTGCTTCCTTTCCTTCCTCTGTTGTCTGAACATGCTGGACCGCTCATAATGAGAGGAAGGAGACGGCGCCGGTCCGCGGCTCGACTGATGTAGGACGCCGGGTAAAGTGGGAGCTCACCAGCGTGTAGAGGAGCATGTCTGAGTTTTCTGCCTTCTCTCTCTTAGCTTGATGGCATCTACAATGTGTCCTGTGGTGTCGACCACTACAGGTCTGCTCCATACAGACCCATAAACATGGCCAAGATGCTTTCTTATGTCAGGGAACCAGGAACCATGTGACTATTACTCTCGTGTGTGAGCTGTGCACCCACACACTCTCACCCTGTTTCCATCCAACTGGGAGGGAAAAGACATTTTCATTCAACAACTCTGGATACCTATGTAACCATGGATACATATGTAACCATGGATACATTTGTAACCATGTGTAGCTGGTGCCGTTGGCTGGATAAAGGTTTTCCCTGGCATCGCTGGACCAGTCCCTTATCTGGCCCGTTGTGGAAGACGTTGAGGTATCGTCGGTCCTGGTCCAAAATGTCATCCGCCACATCTCCCATTCAAGAATGTCCAACTCTATGGTCGACTCATCTGACCCAGTGACTGTCCTGATAACCCCCCCCCCCCGAAGCCTGACCCATGAGCCTCACCAATCGTTTTAAAATATAAAATACTGTTCACGCTGGGGCTCGGCTGAACCTAGAGGTTATCATCTAACACGAGATGTCCTTTATGACCAGCTAATCAACATTTTGATTTCAGTATTTAATCAACAGTTATTGTCAATCCATTGCTTTACATATTGCGTTAGAGTTGTACCAGAATCTTGACTGAGACTAGATAACCCCTATCTCACCTATGAGGGGCTCCATCCCGTCCATCTGTGGTCGGGACTGGTCTCACAGATGGTCACCGCTGGAGACTGAGATTTGTTTCCAGCATGTGAACCCATCTCTGACATTTATCTAACCATTGTATTTCCCTCTACTTTGTCGGGTCACAGCTCACAGGAAGTGGCTGCCTGGCAAAGACAGAGACGCACCGACCTTTATTTTCTGACCTCACACCAGGGAAAGGACAAGTCCACCTGACTGCTGGTCCCATCATTCGGCTCAAGTGGGTTTATTTCTGTCTTCCAAAATTCTAAACAAGGACACCTGCCTGGACACGGGGGAGGGTGCTTTTGTAATTTGTGGGCTCTGTGTCAAGCTCTTGTGGGACATTTCAAACACTCTTGAGGCCCCTCTGGTGACCACAGGGGCCCTAACCACGCCCTTAGTCCGGTTATGCGAGCCGCTGGCCCTGCTTGTAGTCATTAAATCTATCATTGATGTGAAAGTATTGATCAGTGCAAATTTAAATTGTTCCACACTCGCTCACCTACCGTTTGTATCTATTTTCATTTCCTCGCCGATGTTCTGCACAGGTGGCTTTAATTTTGGGCGTCATCCTCCTCTTCATCACGTGGCTCCAGCTCGCCAAATGTTCAAGGCAATTAAAAACTTAATGACGCACTCCAGCTTGGCCCGTCTGTGTCCGCCACTCGGCCTGCGGCTCCGACCAACCAATTAGCCCGCTGGAGAGTCCCGAAGAAAACTTGCGGAAGAAGAGAGCTCAGGTTCACCGAGCCGACTCCTCCAGCTACGGCTCAATCTACAGCAGCAGCAGCCGCCACACCGGCCGCCACACCGGCCGCCGCCGCATTTACATTCACAGGGGCTCTCCCTCACCCTCGTATCTGCTCCGCAGGCTCCAGAACCTCATAAATGTGACAGCGGCGTCCCTGGGAGAAGGATGCGCGCACCTGCCTGTGACATAGAATATTAAGAGGATGGGGGTAAGGGAGCAAACGGGAGGGAGGAGGAAATACCAGAGGGGGGTGAAAGACAGAGGAAGTGATGAAGTGTGTTGGATTACAGGGTGACATTGAAAGAAGCCTCTCTGTCCCTTATTACACCATTTCTCTCCACCTCTATTCGTTTGCAAGACACTCTTCACTTCCTACCCCCCCCCCGAGGGTTCCCCGGCCGCCTGCTGGCACTGCACGGCCGCCCATCATCGCTCTGGAGTGTCACAAACATTTTCCCAAGGCGGCATGAATGAGATCATTGTCCTTCACTGCAACGCTGCACGCCGACGTGGGGGAGGGGGGAGGTGAGGCGAGGGGAGGGGAGGAAAGAAGGTGGAATGAAAATGAGAGGAGAGCTGACAGGAGACAAGGAAAAGGGAGGAGAGGAGGAGAGAGAGGAAATGAAAGGAGAGAAGAGACAAGGAGAGAGGAGGAAATGAGAAAAATGGCAGAAAGAAAGAGGATAAGAGGATAAAAATGACAGGACGAGATGAGGGGGAGAGAGGGAGGAGGAAAGGAAAGAGGGATGGAATAAGGAGGAAAATGAAGGGTGGGAAAGTGGTTAGAACATGAAACAGCAAGAGAGACAAAGGGAGAAAGGAGGGGTCAAGGAAAGGGGGAAATGGGACGAGGAGAGGAAAGGGGGAAGAAAAATGAAGATGTAAGGAGGAGAGAAAAGACAAAAGGGAGGAATGATTGGGAATCAGGGATAATCACAGGTGAGACAAGAAAAGAGGACACGACTACAGGAGAAGAGGAGGATGAAAGGGGAAGAGACGAAGGAGAAGGAGAGAAGAGGGAGAGAGGGGAGGATGGATAGCAAAAGGTAGGCACGAGGTCAGAGGACCAAAAAAGGAAACGGGAAAAGGAAGGAAGGAAAGGGAGGGTAGTGAGATGGTGAAAGAGGAAGAGAGAAAAAAAGATGATGAAAGCAGAGCAGGAAACAGAGCATAGAAAAAAAAGAAAGAAACGAGAGAACAAGTGGAAAGAACAACAGGATTAAAACAGGAGACAGGAGAGAACGGAGGGAGTAAAAGAGGAGAAAAAAGCAGATTAAAGATTATATTTAGTCTCTGTTGTTGGGTGGAAATAAAACCTGGAGACAATGAGTGTATTACCCTGAGATTTACGGATACTCCGGCGTTAAGATGTAAAATATATATAATAAAACCTTTTTATCAAGTAACAGAAATTAACATAAAATTTTTGTCATACAATCGAGCAGGATGAAACTTTACAGGGTCTTTGTCTCTAAAAACCTATTCCACTAAAGATCTTTTAAACATCTGATCATATGACGGCTTGTGTTTCCATTCTTTCTTTCCCAGTGTTCCCGGTGTTCCCAGTGTTCCTCCATCCCAGCAGATGACTGAGTGAAAAAAAAAGAAATATTTGACCCATGCTGTAATAAAGTGGAATTCCCCTTAACAATAGCACCATCATGATCAGGGAGGGGTGCACTGATGGGGCAGAGAGGCAACACACACACACATAAACACACACGTAACATACTAAACAGAAAGTCTTAGAAAGGAGGAGTGTTGTGGGCCAGTACCAGGCTGCTGTCACACACTTGAAAACACAAAACCACCGATATCAGCCTCACACACTAAGTCAAACAGCTCAGAGCCGAGTCCACTTCCATGACCTTCCGAGCGTCTTTGCCAAAGAAAGGCGTCCATTGTTCCCTGTTATCGGACGACTGGCGGAGAGGAGGTGGTGCCAGCGCCGAGTGTTACAGCAGAACTCCTCCCCCTGGCATCCGCTGCTTCCTGGAGCGGAGTCTCTTGCCAGAGTCTCACGCCGGAGCTGCACAAGTCTCGGGTGATAGGATGTGTCGGATCCCCAGAGCGCCGGGGTCACCGGGGTCAGTGGGACCAGGTGGGACCAGGTGGGACGACCAGGTGGGAGCGAGGGGGCATCGCCCAACCGCTCCCCTTTGTCCTGGGTCCACTGATGATCGCAGCTTCCGCAGCCAGACATAATATTTTCTCACTGTTTGCTCCTTCTCCTCTGTGGTTTCCGAATGAAATTTCAAGTTTGGGTAGAAGGAGATTGTCACACTGAAGTAATGGAAGTGGACGGAATCTCTATGAATCTCTTTAACTTTGGAGTGAGGTTATATCATTGTTTACTCATAAAAACATGATTATCTAGTGTCCCAGGATGACGGTGGATGTCTCCTCCTCGGTCCAGGTTTTGAGGCTTAGTCTCAGTGTGTATGAACAAAGTTTGGTCGCTGTGTGTGTGTGTGCTGAGGATTTCAACACACACCTGAGAGCAAACAGCAGAATCCAGCCAAAGGAGGCCCTGGCACCAGCGGAGGCCCTGGTAGCGCAAAGGCTACTCACAGCGGGAAGCACTGCAGCTTGAAGGCTAACGGCTACACGAGCTAGCAGGCAGGCAGCACGATCCACATTGTGTTTCTCATGACTGATTACATCTGAGTCACAGAATAACCAAATAAAAAACCAGCCAATGAAGAAAAGCCCAGAAGGTCCCTGAACTACACCTAATTTTTCCTGAATCTTCAGACTTTCCTAACTATCTGGATGAAAAAGTCATTTTTCTTCTGCACAATAAAAAGATTTTAACTCACAGTGCAACAATATTTTCTATCCAACTATCCAGAGATTAAAAAAAATCACCTTGCTAATTTTACAAAACAAGAAAAATGTCAATGCTATTGAAACATTATTTTCATACATAGTTTTGTACAAGCAGAATATACATAGTAACATGAATACTGGTGAATATCAACGATAAAAACGTTTTTGTCTAAAATCGTACACGTACAGTATCAGCTTCAGTTACCATCATCATAGAGTTTTGGTGATGATACTAGCGCTACTTAAACACCAAGCTCTTCCTGTTTCCTCCGCATGGGGCCATTCCCTCCCTGGGTACTTTGTCCTCAGGTTTGTGAACCGGTTCAGATGATAGAGAGGAAAAGGCCCAGTGAGCCGGACAGTTAGCTCAGACGCCGACAGAGCAACACCTACGCACGATCATAACGAACAAACCTGTTCCGGATCTTTCCTCAACGTCTATAACAGCAAAGAGTCAAACTCCATCAGGATAGTTGATGGAGAAAAGAGAAAATTCACGCATCAACTCAGACACACTGGTTTCCCTTGCCCCCACAAACCAGTCCACTCTATAGTAGTGAATCCCTTTTACCCAATGATATTGTTTTATATGCTGATTTTGGTGGGTCTTAATAATTAAACCGTTAAAAACATATTTGTTAAAGATCATTGATATCCATATCAATATCCATGCAATCTGGATTTTTCTAAAGTCAAATAGAGCCTGTACGTTATCAAAAATGACATGAAGGTGTGTGAGTCACTATTGTTCAGCATCAACAGTTACTCAGATGTCGGTGACTCTGAGCATGAGAGGAAACTCGGCCCCGGGGCTGTTTCTTCTCCACGTTTAGCCTTGAAACAAGCAAATGGCAAAATCACAAGGCGCCGTCTCCCTTTAAACACACACACACCACACACACACACACACACACCCATATCATAGTCTTCTCTGTGCGTAGAGAACAGCCGATGCCTGACTACTGCTGGAACAATCCAATGCCGACTCCCTGGGTCGTGGCTCCAGGCGTCCAGGGATTGGCTGGGGCCGGAGATGGCTGAAAGGAGCCTCCAACCCGGGGAGGGGGACGGGGATCGGCTGGGGCCGGAGACGGCCGAGGGGAGAATGTCGAGGCTGTTGTTCCCCTCAAGGACAGGTTGTGTTTTCATACAGATCTGGCAAATGTCAGGTGAGCCGCAGTTGTCACTGAGCCAGCGTCACCTACAGGAAGAATCAGCGCATGATCTGTGATGTCTGACTCAATCTCATCCCTCACACACACACACTCACACACACACACTCAGAGCTCAGCTCTTTTGTTTCTCAAGTGGTCACATCAGTGTTTTCTCAGAAACATCAGTTCAGTTTCATAAACTAATGACGGTTAGAACATCAATAAATAAAGCAGGGAGAAATAAGGCTGGTTAAGTGATCAGACTGCTCTCCATGTTTTATACATTCCTGGAAATAAAACGCTTCGAATTCACCTGTTTTTTCAAACATTCCTTCAACAGTTGACCACTTTCTGGACCAGATCTTCAAGTCTTCATTCTGTCGCATCCTGGCTCTTGTTCCTGTCTGATCCTGAGATTAATCACAGGAGGATATAAGTCGTCCTCTTCCTTTAAAAACATACCTGTGTGTGTGTTTCCCATTAGCCTGCACCCTGGACAGGTACTGTTCATGTTAAAGCTGCTAAATTCAAAGCACCGTCAAAACCTTGTTTCTCAACAGTCGTGGACTCTGTTGTTCTCTAAAGTGAAAATGCAACTCGACAGAAAACACCCCAGTAGTCCACGGGAGAAAAAACCTGCAGAAACTGCACAGGTCTCGGCAGATGCCAGGCAAGTACAACCAAGACAAGAGCTGCAAGAAATCCAAAACCCCACCAGCTCTCAGAAACACAGGCCCCAGTGCAGACCCCCCCGATACCAACGTCACCAACGTGAAGTCAGACAGTTCCTGCACCACCGCCACATGTTGCAAATGTTCAACTCTAAAGAATCGAGACAATTTATGCACAAAAAGTCGTCAAACTTGAGGCAAGTTTTACTCATCTCCTCAGTTTCCCTTCATGAAAATCATCCAGTTCAGAACCAAGGACTTGATCCAGAGTCCACATCAGACTCCAGACCTCCTCCTGGCTCTGAGGGACAAATCTCCCTCGGGCCACAAATCGCTGCAGCCAACCTCATGGAGCCTGTGAGCAGAGCTAGGCAGCATAAGGACAAAACAAATGTCCAAGTTCCAGTTGTCAACATTTTAACTAAATTTACTGCCCAATATACTGAAGGAATTCAGTTAATCTGAGTCATGGTCCACAGCTTAATGACAAAACCTGTTCATTTTACATGTGCATAACAATGATCATGCTAGTCTGGCAGTTCTTTTATTTTTCTTTCTCAACTGTCTTACACATGATGTCTCAGTTCTGCTTTAGTTTGCTGCAACTTACAGGGAAGAAAAAAAAATCATGAATGGCCCCAGCTTGAAATAAATTCAGATTTTAATTCAGCCCTGTTATGGTCATCAGTAAATTCAAAAGGGCAGCATAAAAAACATGTCACAAGTTTAAGCTCTTTGTACAGTCTGATTCAGACCTTCTGGGCTGTGGTGAGATCTGGAGAGATGACAACAAAACCTTCAGGAAAGTGCAGCAGGAAACATCATCGGGCTGTTCATCGACGTTACAGAGCTTCCATGTAGGAGCCAAGTTACCGGTGAAAAGAGGTTAACTCGCTAACGAACTCTGAGCCAGCTACACCGTTAGAAGACAGCGAGAGTGTAAGCCAGGCAAAGTGACTGTTGTGAGAGCCGTGTCCAGACTCCACCGGCTCTGGTGAAAGCACACGATTGGCCTCCAGCTGTGGCCACACGGTTCCCGCCTCGGGGCGAAGCAAAGGCGGCGCCGACTGGGTCCAAGGAGAATCCACGTGGGTCCAGACCCGGGAGTCGCTGCGTCCAGGGGAGAGATTCTCTGTTAGACTGAATCAGAAATGTGTCCATTCACCTGTTAACGTTGGTGTGGATTTTTTAAATTTTTTTCCTGACACCAGGGACTGAACCTCAGGTCATGTGCTGAGTTACTGTGCAGTCTTAAATCAGCGACATGTGAAAAATCACTCAATAGTGAACATTTGTTGCTCGTCCCAGGAAAATGAAATGAACAGCTGTCAAAAGGGAAAAGAACAAGCAGGCTGTGTCGATAGTTGCCAAACCAGTCCTGGCTAACTCTCCGCTTCCAGAGCGGTTTGCCTGTAAAGTTGGCCATTCGCATTGTTTTTAACTGCTGTCTGGCCCCTGGGAGAAGATAATCCCAGTGTAACGCATCATTATCTCATGCAAAAGAGGAACTGAGCTTCTCACACAAACGGGGGAGGTCAGCAATTGGCTGAGAGACATCTGTTGCCGTCAGCCAATCGCTGACCTTAGGGGAGCAAGGAGGAGGCCGAGTCTGCTCAGCTGCCCGACTGCTGTGCCTCTGGCAGACACCATATCACCTGTGTGTGAGTGTGTGTGTGTGTTTCCCTGTCTACATGGCTGCATGCATTTGCAACGACAGTGTATCTGTCTGTGCAAACACTCAGGAGTCTGCTGCTTTCACCACCTGCATATTCATACTGATAAGGAAGAGGATGTTTGCTCTGTGTGTGTGTGTGTGTGTGTGTAACAGAAAGACAACACGTCCAAGGACATGAGGTCAAAGATACATATTTTTTCCCTGGTTTGTCAACTCATGTTTTCTAACTGCTGACAACAAAGGAAATTTTGGTGGGAGGAGGAAACGAGACCTGTATCACACAGGAAGCATCCACGGTTTTCCTTGTTTTCCTTTTACCTGCGTCCACAGTTTTCCTTGTTTTCCTTGTTTTCCTTGTACCTGCGTCCACGGTTTTCATGTTTTCCTTGTTTTTCTTGTACCTGCATCCATGGTTTTCCTTGTTTTCCTTGTACCTGCCGAGCTCAAAGCCTCACAAACAGCCCGAGGTGTGCATGCAAACCCACAGCTGGTATGCCAATGAAATGAGGTGCTCCTCAATAGGAGCTACCCTTCAGTTTTCAATGGCTCTGGTCCAGGACGGGTTCAGGCTTGTCCCTGAAACCTGTTCAGGGATCTGAGTCTTCATTGTCATTCTGCTAGTATTTCCAAAATCTGATTTCTGTCTGCAGTGCTTCAGTACCGGACTCTGCCTTTTCAGGTTTTAATCTTTTCCAGATGTGTGATGTACCGGATGGATGATGCAGACTGGTATAAACACCTTCTGTGAGTCAACTGTCCAATCAGAGATCACCGTAACTAAAACCCTTTTAACAGCAGCTCATCATTCGGTTCAACAGATACAGACGATGAAACCTACTAGCAGCTATCATCACAGTCAGCTAAGAATGAGAAGGATGTCAACCGCTGTGTGAAATCAAACTCGCCTTGTTTCCAACACGTTGGATCTGCTAGATCTGGAAACTGCGTATGTGCCATGTGAGTGGAGAGCAGTTACCTTTGCTGGACAGGTGTGGCAAAGGTAACTGTCTGTGACCAGAAACTGAGACACTGACAACAGAAGGTAAAGGTACTGAGGCGGTTTCGTTCAGTCTTATCTTCCTAAAATAAAAGATCCGCACTATGTTCTATGAATTATCAGGCTCATACGACTGATCCTGATAATTCACCAAAGGAAGTCAGCAATGAAATGCATTCTCATAAGGAGCAGTTTTGTTTGTGTGTGTGTGTGTGTGTGTGTGTGTGTGTGTGTGTGTGTGAGAGAGTGTGTGTGTGTGTGTGTATGAGTGTAAGTGTGTGTGAGTGTGTGTCTGCGCACGCTCTGTGTCAGGGTTCTAGTTTAGTTTTCTGGAGCTGCACAGACCAAGGTGAAATTCCTGCTCTTATCACCAACGTCCTGCTCTAATCACTGGGAGGCTGAGCTGAGCCAGCTGACCGGCACCGGTGCTTCCCGGCTGAGCCACCTCGGCCGGGTGGTTTAGCAGCTGGTGCTGCAGAGTGTGTGTGTGTGTGTGTGTGTGTGTGTGCAAAGAGAGGGAGGTGGCCTTGGACTAAAGCCAGCAAACACAGAGAGGGTCAAAGGGCAGGGAGGTCTAGGAGAGCCAAATTCACTAATACTCTGCAAACAGTCCACACACACACACATACAAACACAAACTATTAGAATCACATCAGTCATTCACATTGTTTTACTGGTGACATGTTCCTCTATCACCATTAACACACACACACACACACACACACACACACACAGAGTAAAGTCTAGCTTGTTTTATTGCACAGAGTGGCTACCGAGGCAGATATAATAAATACATAACATTAATAACAAAACAACACAATCTATTTTTTATATGGCTATGGAATGGCTGAAAATAAATAACTAATAATGACAATAATAAATAAAATAAATAAACATGTCAGTGACTTCTTTTATCCATTGTGAAGGGTCATAGGGTTTTCTAACTATGGGCATTTTCAAAGTGTCTGTGCTAGTAGGTTGCTCAGGTAGCATGATGCTAATTTCACTAGAAAACCTATTGTCAACAAACAGCTGTCGCTCTGGTTTTATCATATGAATTAAAATCAGTTAACATAGTTAATGTATGCTCAGGTTTAGCATCGAAATAAAAAATAAAAAAGCTCCGACGACACCTCTGACTCCCTCCAGTGTCGTCTGCTACCTTTCAGATCTCAGATCATCCATCATCTGTTGGACAAATGTTTGATCCGCTGCCATCCACGACCAAATCCACCGTCTCCGGGACACATTAAGAGGCTTGGTTCTACAGGCCACCATGAATCTTTTGGAAAAATCTGATTCAAAACATTCAAAACAAATGTTAAACAGGTCAGTTTCCTTTTTATTGTCACTCTGTTGATAAAGCTGCACTTTTTAGCAGCTAAACAAGCTGAAAACAACAGTGAGGCATCATTACCTGAAGTTAATACGGCAGATGTATTCACAGACAGTCGCGTGTCTACAGCTCCAGCAGACTTTCATGACTTTCATGTGGACTCATGTTTTCCATTACCTGGCAAATTTCAGACCAATTGTCAGTCTCCTTTCAGCTCTGTGTTTGGTCTCCACGGACTCATGGAAAAAATATCAGGCTCTTTATTGACTAAATGCTCCACTATGGCAGCGAGGTCTGTGTATTAGGGCTGGAGCTTTTTCACTTAAAAAAAAAACAAAAAAAACAAAAGGGCCGTCTGCTGCAGCTTGAAACAAAGTTGGACAGAAACAAGGAAGTTCTGGAGCAGAAAACTGAAACAAGGGGCTGAAAGACACTAAAAGCTGAGTGGAACTGCAGTTAGTGATGATCCTCGGTCACTATGAGCAGCACTGTTCACTTTACACAGTCATTCAGTCTGTCGTTGATGTTAACACACCAACTGGTGCCACTTTGGTGCTGACCCTGAACGTTTCATGGCCTGAAACCGGTTTATTAAATCTACTGAGAGAGAAACGAGTGTTTGTGGAACAGTAAATCAGCCCCTGAGCTTTCTGCTAAAGGCACATCAAGTGGGGAAAGCACTGCATCGCTAACATTAGCCCCCCCCCCCCCCACACACACACACACACACACACACACACACACACACACACACTCCCCCCATCTGTGTAACATTCACTGACCAGGAAAACTGGTGGAACTGAAGCAGAGATATTAGATCTAACATTCGTCCACTAGAATCTGACGACAAACTAAAGTCAGTGCATCACAGGGACGGAGAACAACAACCTGGTAAAGTAACAGAGACTCAGGACTATTCTCACACACACACACACACCTACACACACATACACACATTGAAATGGGCTGATTTTCCTCCTCCAGCTTGACTTGCTCATCTTTTTCATTTTTTTCTTACCATTTGGGTCATTAACATAGAAAGTATAAAACACAACATTTATGCACTACAGAGCAGATGGCTAAGTATCCTGGATTTTTATATCCCTCTGCACAGTCTGCTGAAGGCTATGTACACAGAGTCTAATGGTGTAACGTTGCCGGATAGTTAGAGCGAAGATCTGAAGGGTGAGATTATTCATTTCATGTTGCTCATAATCCTCCACTGCAGAATAATGACACATTCTAAATTTAAAAAAAAACAAAATCATTGAGTGGAGCTCAGACATTCACACAAAGGCTCCAGCAATTTGGCCTGAGTTCTGCCACACTGCCTGAATAAAGCCCCACCAAGCCGCCTTACACCTCTCTGGTCTTCCGCCTGCACAGGTGGAGGAAAAACGGGCCGACTGCGCTCTGGCCCTCTGCGCTTATGAGCTCCATTCATGGGCCCGTTATCTTGTTGATGCCCACATCTCTGACCGATCTGCGATTACGGATACAACGGCAACATGGCTCAATAAGAGAGGCAGCCGAGTCGCCGTAGTAATGGGAGAGCATTACCTCTTTTAAAGGCTGGTAACAACCCTCTTGTGCCGCAAGCGGAGAGAATAAATACTAAAATCTGACCAACACAAACCAAAGCATTATCCAACTTCCTGGTTCCCGCAGAGGTCGGCACCGCAACCAACCAAACCCATGGACATCGACGCATCAGCAGAGCAGCAGGTCACGTTAGACCACCAGACTGTTAGAGGTTTAAATTAGAAATTAGAGGTTTAAAAACATAGGAGTGAATAAATGAAAACGCTCTGCTGGATCACAGACCGGTTCTACCAAGTAGATCCGGTTGAGCTGCGTGCGAAAGGTTCGATCAACAAGGTCTATCTATAACTTGTACATCGGCAAACTGGACCGGATATGTTCAGCACATCACGCAAAGGCTTCAAGGCCCCAACCAGGCAATGCAGGTGGTCGGGGGGGGGGGACGCTGTTCAACACAAGCCCTTATCAGCTGCTCCGCCTGAGTTGAACCAGAGTGTCACTGACCCGGAGTCAGTCTCAACCGAACACGGAGCAACATCAGGTTTCTGCCAAACAAGTCACCGTTCTAACAAGGCTCTTTCGTTCATGTGAGGAACACTAAATAACCAAGAACATGTTCTATGCTTAGAGGCTTCTCTACTGACGTTTCTACATCAACAGCAAGTCAAATCCTAACCTGTGGCCCAGGGACCAGACTCACTCGCCACCATGATGTTCTCTAGTGGTGACGGTCCCTGGCAGTCTTGCCGGTCTGTCCTGGCATCGACCGGACCCCGATTTACCGCAGAGAGAGTCCAAGGTTCGCCCTTTCAGAGCCGTGTTGGAGCAGTTCAACAAATCTCCACCCCTGCCGCTCCCAGGTGGGCTGCATCGGCCAGTTAACGAGGCCGACCCCCCGAACCCCCTCCACCCCCCACATGTCCTACACATTTAGAAAGGCTTCAGATCCATCGAGAGGCTGAGTAAAACTGTTACCAGCTTAGCATGTATGCTGTCAGAGGCTAACACTGGAAGCCTGAGCACCGTTAATGGCCGTGGAGCGTTTCGTTTCAACCCTGAGGAAAATCAGAGTTAACCTCAGTATCACAGAATCTCAGTAAGAAGCCACTTCACAGCCCTAAGTGGTCCGTGACCGTCTGGGGCCTCATCAGGCTCAGTGGATCCTGGGAAGGCGGCTGATTACCAGAATATCCTGGGATGTAGAAACAAACGAGTGCAGTCCAATAAAATCAACAAGGCATGACACCTTTCACGCCCCGTCTGACAGTCAGCATTGTGGGAAACATACAAACGTCTGTATCGGGTCCAGATTGTGTTTTCTCACCACAGAGCTAAGATGCAGGATGTATCAGGCCTGCCCGCAGCACTAGTCTGTCTCAGTCCTGTCTCAGCGGATCCGGGTCCAGGTCTGGAGAATTAGTTTTCCAGACGTTAAGTGTTGGACGTGGAGAGAAACCCAGACAATGTTTGACAGAGGCTTTGTGTTATGTCACTGACAAAGCACCACGGGTCGGCAAGGAGGTTATGTAACACGTGTTTGTGTCTAGAGAAGACAAGGACACTCCAGCCCTGAGAAGGACACTTGTCTATCCACATTACTGCGTCCTCGTCGGCCACAGGACGCTACAGGACGCCACAGGACGCCACGGGACACCAGCCACCAGTCATGGGATGCCACGGGACGCCATTGGACACCACGGGACATCGCGGGAAACCACCGAGCTGTCACGAGATGCCGGCCATTGGGCCACGGGACTCCATGGCCGCCACTGGCCGCCACTGGCCACCACGGGACGCTACAGGACAACATAGGACACCAGCCACCGGCCGCCACAGGCCGCCACCAGTCATCACAAGACACTGGCCAGGGGACACCACGGAACGCAAGGGAACACCACAGGACACCACGGGACACCAGCCTACGGCCGCCATGGACGCCATGGGACGTCTGCAGTTTTAGCTTCTGAAGCAGTTTGACCATGTGACAGGCAGATCTGAGGAATCACACTGGGTGTTCCCTCTTAGTGATAATTCACATTTTTTAACAAATCCCATAACAAATATCAAAACCAGTCACTGGTTTCTCTGAGCCACAGAAAACTATTAGAATCACATCAGTCATTCACATTGTTTTACTGGTGACATGTTCCTCTATCACCATTAACACAAACGCTGTAGTTTATTTAGACTCAGTCTCTCTCTCTCTCTCACACACACACAAACACACACACACACACACAGTCATACTACCACAATCAATCACTACAGCACAAGATGTGGATCAATCCGCCGCCGAAAATAGTCCCCAACACAATCATCGTTTCCTGCTATTTCAGTAGCATTTTTCAAAGCTACAGTAGGCGGCCGCTTGAGGAAACGACCATTCCCATGAAATGAAACCAGTGTTTCACACCTTCAACAGGAAGTGGAGCCTTAGACAGTTTCTAGAGAAGTTACAGTAAACAGAGACTAGCTGACACACTGTTGGTTTTAGTCTTTTTCACGGTTTTGTGAGGAACAAGACAGCGATGGTGAAGAATGGGACGGCAATGGTGGGAAATGGGGCGGCGAGGGTGAGGACGGCGATGGTGAGGAATGAGACGGTGATGGTGAGGAACACAATGGCGAAGGTGAGGAACAGGAAGGCGATGCTGAGGAACAGGACGGCGATGGTGAGAAACAGGACAGCGATGGTGAACGAGACAGCGATTGCAATGGTGAGGAACAGGATGGTGATGGTGAGGACAGCGATGGTGAGGAACGAGAAGGCGACGGTGAGGAACAAGACGGCAATGGTGAGGAACGAGATGGCGATGGTGAGGAACGGGACGGTGATGATGAGGAACGAGATGGCCATGGTGAGGAACGAGATGGCCATGGTGAGGAAGGGGGCGGCGATGGTGAGGAACAGAACAGCGATGGTGAGGAACAAGATGGTGAGTACGGCAATGGTGAGGAACGAGACGGCGATGGTGAGGATGGCAATGGTGAGGAACGGGACAGCAATGGTGAGGACGGTGATGGAGAGGAACGAGATGGCAATGGTGAGGAACGAGACGGCGATGGTGAGGAACGAGACAGTGATGTGAGGAACGGGATGGCGATGGTGAGGAACGAGATGGCGATGGTGAGGAACGAGATGGTGATGGTGAGGATGGCGATGGTGAGGAACGAGATGGCAATGGTGAGGAACGAGATGGCGATGGTGAGGAACGAGATGGCGATGGTGAGGAATGAGACAGTGATGTGAGGAACGAGATGGCGATGGTGAGGAAAAGGACGGAGATGGTGAGGAACAAGATGGCAATGGTGAGGAACGAGACGGCGATGGTGAGGATGGCGATGGTGAGGAACGAGACAGTGATGTGAGGAACGGGACAGTGATGTGAGGATGGTGATGGTGAGGAACGAGATGGCAATTTTGAGGAACGAGACGGCGATGGTGAGGAACGAGACAATGATGTGAGGAACGAGATGGCAATGGTGAGGACAGCGATGGCGATAGTGAGGACGGTGATGGTGAGGAACGAGATGGCAATGGTGAAGAACGAGACGGCAATGGTGAGCATGGCGATGGTGAGGACGGTGATGGTGAGGAACGAGATGGTGATGGTGAGGAACGGGACAGCAATGGTGAGGAATGAGACAGTGCTGTGAGAAACGAGAAGGCGATGGTGAGGAACGGGACAGCGATGGTGAGGAACGGGATGGCGATGGTGAGGAACGGGACAGCGATGGTGAGGACGGTGATGGTGAGGAAGGGGATGGCAATGGCGAGGAACAAGACGGCGATGGTGAGGATGGCGATGGTGAGGACGGTGATGATGAGGAACGAGATGGTGATGGTGAGTATGGCGATGGTGAGGAACGAGATGGCAATGGTGAGGAACGAGATGGCGATGGTGAGGAACGAGATGGCGATGGTGAGGAATGAGACAGTGATGTGAGGAACGAGATGGCGATGGTGAGGAAAAGGACGGAGATGGTGAGGAACAAGATGGCAATGGTGAGGAACGAGACGGCGAAGGTGAGGATGGCGATGGTGAGGAACGGGACAGCGATGGTGAGGACGGCGATGGTGAGGAACGAGACGGCGATGGTGAGGAAAAGGACGGAGATGGTGAGGAAGGGGACGGCAATGGTGAGGATAACGATGGTGAGGACGGTGATGGTGAGGAACAAGATGGCAATGGTGAGGAAGGGGACGGCAATGGTGAGGATGGCGATGGTGAGGAGAGTGATGTGAGTAACGAGACGGTGATGGTGAGGAACGGGACGATGATGATGAGGACGGCAATGGTGAGGAACAGGAGGGCGATGGTGAGGCGAGTGATGGTGAGAAACGAGATGGTGATGGTGAGGACAGTGATGGTGAGGATGAGACGGCGATGGTGAGGAGCGAGACGGCGATGGTGAGGAACAGGATGGCGATGGTGAGGAAGGGGACGGTAATGGTAAGGATGGCGATGGTGAGGAATGAGATGGTGATAGTGAGGATGGTGATGATGAGGAACGTGACGGCGATGGTGAGGAACGAGACGTGATGGTGGGGACGACGATGGTGAGGAAAAGGACAGTGATTGTGAGGAACGAGATGGTAAGGAACGGGACAGCGATGGTGAGGACAGCAATGTTGAGGAACCAGCCGGCGATGGTGAGGACGTCAATGGTGAGGAAGAGGATGGCAAAGGTGAGGATTGCGATGGTGAGGAACGAGATGGCGATGGTGGGGAACAAGATGGTGAGGATGGCGATGGTGAGGAATGAGATGACAATGGTGAGGACGGCGATGTTGAGGAACCAGACAGCGATGGTGAGGACGGCGATGGTGAGGATGGCAATGCTGAGTACGGTGATGGTGAGGAACCAGACGGCGATGGTGAGGACGGCGATGGTGAGGACGGCGATGGTGAGGACGGCGATGGTGAGGACGGCGATGGTGAGGACGGTGATGGTGAGGAACGAGACGGTGATGGTGGGGAACGAGACGGTGATGGTGGGGAACGGGACAGCGATGATGAAGACGGTGATGGTGAGGAACGACACGGCGATGGTGAGGACGGCGATGGTGAGGACGGTGATGGTGAGGAACGAGATGGCGATGGTGAAGACAGCGATGATGAGGAACGAGACGGCGATGGTGAAGACAGCGATGGTGAGGAACGAGACGGCGATGGTGAGGACAGTGATGGTGAGGAACGAGATGGCAATGGTGAGGAATGGGACGGCATTGGTGAGGACGGTGATGGTGAGGAACAGAACGGTAGAGCGACGCGTGATGGCTGAGGTAAAGACTGGTCCTCAGCGGCCGCTACTCTGCTCTGTGGGACAGGCGGAAGACATGGCTAGAACAGAAATGAACCACGTCTGAGTGGCTGAGTCGCAGGACGACGTCCATGGCAAACAATCAGTGACTTAACATTTGCCTCACTGTGCTAATTAGACAAAAAATAGAAGCTCAGCTGTCAGACACGTATCTGAGTCAGATGACGTAGTTGTGTTGTGTTATCTGAGCTCAGGGTCAGTTGTGGGTTTCCAGTGGAATCTCTGAACTGATCCTTTTAAACCCAGCAAGGCTCTCGTCATGGTCCATTTATAACTGGGAACTGAGTTCTTCACGTACGTTGAATCCTGTGTTTGCCTGCGTTAAAAAAAACAAAAAAAACAAAACCTGTACATTTTGCAGTTAAAGGGAATGAATTAACCACATTTTTACTGACTGAACGTTTTATTGCCACAGTGCAAGATTTCATTTCAGAAAATTTCCTAGAAAAACATTTATTGATCCTTCAGCATCGACAGGGATTTCTGTCTTTTTCCTCTTCACAGAGTTGTCAGTTTAAAGTCAGAACCGGACTGTAGGAAACCAAAGCACGTCTGAAAACACAACGTTACACATGAAGGGCCCTTACAGGAGCTGTAAACAAGACGGTCCCTGTTACAGAGTAGACGTTGAACTGAGCAATAAGACGAACCCTCGTCGGTATGAAGCGACCAGGAGCTCATGCCGGCTGATGTTTGCAGACTTTAAACAGACACTGATCTATAGTCGGTCACTGATTATATGACTCTTTTCTATTTTTGAGCGTTAACGCTGAGTTTTAACATTTTCTGTGATCGTGTAGCTTTTCAGCAAAAGCCTCCAGATAGTCCTGCTTGTGATGGTGGTGTTCGAGGACCTGAAGCATTTTTAGTTTAGATTAGAACATTTGCTAAATGTCTGAAATGTAAAAGCTTTTCCTTTATGGCTCCTAATGACACCTGAGAGACTATTCTCACTCTGAAGTAGAGAAGAGAGGAAGAGCGGCGTTGAAGGACCAGGACGGCGGACGATCCGAGGTCCAGAGACACAGCCACGTTCCTCCCCAGCAGCAGTGGCGACCCCCCCTCCGTGAATCAACAAGGATGCCGTCACGTGCCCCGCGTCTAATTGAATCAGCTCGGCTTTAGACAGGAGAGTAGCCAGAGCCACGGGTACTCTTGACATTACAGACTGGCAGTTTATCTGAGCGGCAACAACTGGTGGTGAAACCCAATTCTCCAGGCGGCTTCTACTTTTAGATCAGGAAACAGGGACGGGGGGGGGGGGGGTTATGAAAGGCCGGACGCCGACAGAGCAGCAGCTCGTTAAACAGGTCATCTAATGACCCCGCCGAACTCGGGGGGTCCGGCCTTCCTCTGCTGCTGTTTCAGGAGATGCAGACAAACCACACAAGACACCGGGCTGTTTGTTTTTTTTTGATTTTAATGGAATGTATCTGTTCAAGGTATGAAAATAGATCTCACGTTGAAATAAGAAATTGGACAGTGGCTACAAAGGGCGCAGCTATAACTGTGTGTGTAATGATGGCAACAGGAAGGTATGTCAGAGGAGCTTCACACCACTTGCATTAGATAAAGGGCAGAGCTATTAACCCGTCGGCGAGATGACAGCAACACGGAGGCATGTGTTGGTTGGCCGCCATGCACTGGTGGGCGGGTGGGGGGGGGGGGGGGCAGCGGGAAACACTTCAGCAAACAGGATGCATCATGAGCCACAGTCAAATAAAATGCTTCCTGACAGCGAGACCTCCCTCCATCATGAAATATACAACACACAGGAGCTTGTTGTGAGGCAGCCAGCTGCCACGGCCCCCATAGGTCACCCTGCCGTTCGCCACCTTCACTAGAGTCGCCACAAACACATCATTTACCTTTCCTTTCAAGCCTCAGAGTATATCATTTTCAGATTAGAGAGAGAGCTTCATGAACATTTATCAGAGGCAGAGCTGCTACAGAGACAGAAGTAATCGGACCGGTTGCAGTAAAGGTCAGCGGATTTAGCCAAAGACTCTAATATTTATTCAGTGTATAAAACTTTCTGGCCCCTGCCATTTTGTAGCCAAGGGAGCTTGGAAAAATGAACTCTACATAACGGCTTGAGCATCGTTCTCCGGGAGACAATGAAGCCACGTCGGGTGCAGCGGACTCACTGGGTCCCTGGGAACGGCGCTGGGGCCGGAAAACATTCTGGCATAGTGGCCACGGCAGGAACAGCAGGTCGTGTGACAACCCCCCGCTCCAAAAACACTTCCCCCTGCACACACTGACTAGGCAGTTGGCTACCTGACGTCCCACCAGCAGGTTTATTTCCTGACAGAAGAAGGTGGAGTGGGAATCGATGTGGTGGCATCTCCTGTTCCAACCAGTAAACTTAAACACAAGGAAAGTATCTTTTAAATTTCAACAAATCTGAAAATGTCCATGTTCTTTTCTGCATCGCTCGGACCACCTCGGACCAGGTCTGGTTTCCTTTGGGTTTTATTTCAGTCTGACGGTTCCCGGACAGAAAAGCCGAAGACATTCGTCTCCGCCCACCGGGATCTAATGCAACCAGTTAAATTATCCCTAAAGCAACTCAGCCTCTGAAAGTCGGCAATATTACAAATCTGCTCTGTGCATATTACTTATTTAGCCAAACTAAGCTCTTACCTGCAACCACTGACACAACCGGGACCAACGAGCTGGGATCTGACTCAGATTTAAGACTCGGGAGAAAAAAAGCTTTGTATCTATGAATGCAGCCCAAAAAATAGAAAAAAAACATTGAAATGAAAATACTGAGATGTACTGAAGCAATTCATAAACCAAGCAGTTAAATTACATTTCTCATCATATACAGTCTCTATAGTATTTTAGTAGAGTGTATTCTGAGCAGTGACAACGACAAGAGAGAGAGAAATGTCACGAAATGATTCTTTGGTTCAGTCAAAAAATGAAAACATGGACATCATCACATTTTTACCAACAAAGAGCCGAACTGATCTGACGAACCTGCAGAACCGTCCTAAGAAAACTACGTATGAAAGCTTATTCCCGACTGACTCATGGGAAAGCTGTGGGAGTGGGTTCTTCCTGTTCCACCCTAGCAACAACCCCATCGAACATTCGTCAACATCACATTTCATAGAAAAGATATGTACACGTCTAATAAATTATCGCACGATAGAATAACCTTGTTTTCTCTCATGCTTTTTGTCCATCAGTCTTTGTGAAACAAGTCTCTGTCTTCAAAGGAGGGCAGGGAACTGGTCTCGGGAAACCACTACATGGAGGAGGGGGTTCTCCTGCAGAATGGAGCTCGGCGGTGAAGCGGTGGGGTGGGGGTGGGGTGCAGCCCGGGTCCATATTCATCCTCCAGCTGAGCATCCAATTAACCTGCGGATGCAATGGATTAGACAGACTGAGGATGGGTGGATCCAGACACAGTAGGCAGAGGAGACTTGGGGTCAGGGTCCGAGTCTAATGACTGGACCTGGACTGCAGAGCAGAGCTCGGTTTATACGAAGGCTGGAGCTGAGAGTTTGTTAAGGGGGGAGGTGTTTACTGCTCACTGGGACCGTGGTCAGAATTTTAGAAACACTTAGGTCATAGGTTTAACCCCCCCCCCCCAACCCCAACCAGAAAACTCTCATCAGACACCAAAACCGGAGTTATTTGTTTACTCAGCTATATTTTCTGTGTTCGCTAAACAGGAAGAAAGCTCAGGTGGGACAAAACCAGTCCCTGGTTCGTTCAATCAGATTCTGTCTTTGAAAACGATGGAACTAAAACAGAAAAACACTGGAACTAGCTCAAAGAGCTAGAATCAGTGTTTCCATTATTGAATGTTAACGCCAGAATACTTAGAGGAAATGACCCCAGACAACCTCATCTCCAGGTTTAATACCCTGGGTTCATGCTTTTCCCATGTCTGGCCTGAACACCAGCTCTATGTGGTGGTGGTGGGGGGGGGGGGTAGGACCAGTGTTTACACCCCGTTTGGTGACTCTTACCTATAATTTGTTACAATGACTAAATAATAATGAAAATAGATAATGTTTCACAGGGTTAAAACGCCGTGTGTGTGGACCAGCTCAGTCCACCACAAAGGACTCGCACAGACCGGGAACGGGGAGCGCGCCTCAGTGCGGGTTAGCGGGTCTGAATGAATGCGGGGGTCCGGGTCTGTGCAGGACCCACTAGCATCAGGGAACCTCCGGACCGACCTGGATTTTTGCCCGCATTCTCGGTGCTTCATCTGGAGCCACTGACGAATATTTTTAAACATTTTCAACGATTTCATATAGAATATAAAAGTCATGGACCTTTCCGGGACCGCGGGAAACGGAAACCTGTTCATCGCCGCGCGTAAAGCCGTTAATCCGGGACGCGGAGGGGGTACCCGAGATATCGGAGCTGTCGGGGAATGCACATCCAACACAAGTCCCTGCGGAGGTTTTCACCTCCAGGACAGGGTGGGGGCTATAGACCGGCCTACAGCGCGGGCTCGGAACTTTTCTTTACGCCTGGATAGATCCCCGTACTGTCCCGGTCGGGAGGAGGACTGACTCGGGTCTTATCAGTGACGGAGGACCGTAACCTCTGAGGGAAGCAGACGTCCTCTGTATGGGCGCAAACATCCAGGCGACAGAACCAAAGCGAAAAACGCGTCGTAAACTTGCAAGGGGCTCCCCAGGTGGTCTCCGGACCTGGGGAGCCCCCCGGTGGTCTCCAGACCTGGTGGTCTCCGGACTTGGGGAGCCCCTCGGTGGTCCCCGGACCTGGTGGTCTCTGGACTTGGGACTCCCCAGCCCCCACCCTCCCTCCTCAGACGTCTTACCGCTGCTGGCGCACCAGTGTCCGCGGGACCTGCCGCCGGTCACGCCACGTTGGGCGCGCTGCGGACCGTCTTCTGTCCGGGCATCGGCACGACCAGCAGCTGCTGCTTCTGCCGGGTGGACTTGACGGCCAGGATCGCCTGCCGGTTCTTGTACTGGACCATCTGCAGGGTGATCTCTGCGTTCCAGCCCTCGTCCTGCGGGCACCTGAAGTCGATCTCCTTCCCCTCCGTCATGACCACAGTGAAGTAGACGTACTTGCCCTTCCGCTCCACGCAATCCACCGTCTTCATGTTGGCGAAGTGCAGCTCCTTGACTTTGCCGGTGTCCCCGCCGCCGTGGTGCGGCTGGTGGTGCTGCGGGTGGTCGTGCTGCTTGGGCGGCAGCAGCACGACGCCGTCCTCGGTCAGGACGCAGTGCTTCTTCTTCCAGAGCTGCAGCAGCCCGTCGCTCCGCTTCTCCAGCAGACCCTCCTTGAACACCTTCCTCCCGTTTTCCAGCATCTTCCCCGGGACGCTTGGGGCTTCCGCCTCCCTGACTGTGCGACTGGACCGGCGGGCGGGCGGGCGGACGGACGGACGGGCGAAAGGCTGTCTATCCCGGGGCAGGTGAAGGCATGAGACGCTTCTGTGACTGCGGTTGTGTCGGCTGTAGTGGAGCCTGCCGGGCTGCCTGGCTGCTGGTCACACAGTGTGAGAGAAGGGGGTTTGGGGGCGGGAGGGGTCTGGAGAGGTGCACCGCCCCCTGAGTGACACCAGCTCCCGAGACGATGGAAACCGAACCAGCCTCAATCTGTATTAAGGATTTCGGATTTTTAAAGTACAGATATAACGACAACATCCATGCCCATCTCCTGAAACCACATACTTAAAACCTTAAATTATTTAAAGCCCGTTTAATCATTAATACATAGGCTGGATGCACAACCCGGATCGGTCATCTCTCTGAATAGCACTGGCTTCTGTGTGGAGACCAGTTAAAACACTGAGGCTGGATCAGCGATAACGTGGCTCAGTCACAGAAAAACTGCTGCTGGACAGTTTGACTCTATGCATTTCCCCACACACGCACATGACAGCTGCAGCGGCCACCTTGTAATTAAAACAATGTAGAGACAACATATGCATGTATCTGGCATCTTAAGACAGTAAACATGATGCAGTGTGATGTAATAAACTGCATGATAATGAGGCTGTTTCCATATCAATCATCATTTAATTTAGTTGATACAAAACTGAAAACGGCCATTGAGTCAAGTCCGTTCTATCGGACACTTGTTGATATTTCTGTACCTTTAACATCTGAACGTGGGACTCTTGTATTGGCTGGGGATCCCCTCTCTCCTTGAGGGAAACGTCCACATACTTCTGTCAGAAGTGATGCTGACGCCAGGGGACAGTGAGTAGTCTCGTGTTTTTACTCCGACCTCGCCCTGAACGGATCTATAGATTAACCTGACCCGGTCTGGTCTTCGCCACCGCATCTCCCGTCTCCTGCGGAATCTGACCCGGTCCTGTCCCGTCACCGTGGACCACGTCCCCCCGGAACATTTGCCAGGCGTCAGCTGGACAATCTCATAGCGGGGGCGCCCCCTGCTGGCCATTTGCCTAGATGAGTATTTCTTCTCTATCAACATTGTTTCAAGAGCTGAAGAAGAAAACGAGTCAACGATGTGAGACGTGTTTAACCAATTTATTCATGAACATACACGTACAGTTATTGAGTACATTAGTATTTTTGTAGCATAGCATTTTGCCTTGACAACAGCTGCTCAGAAGGACCCTACAGACCCTGCCACACCCTTTTCCCGTGAACATGATTGAATACTGCCTGTAGACCCAGAAGCTCCCTGCTCTCCGCCGAGGACGCCGCGCTGCCAGACACCACCCGCGACTCAAAAGGCATGACAACGGACTGGGAAGGAGGCGGGCGACGGGCTCTTCTCCGCCCCCTCCTGGACCCCGACGTTGCTCAGTCGTGCTTCTCCGCGGCCTTCTGGGTAACAAAGGAAGGAGGACCGGACCGGGAGGTGGGTCATTGGCCACGGAGCGGCTTTATCACGCTTCCCCTCTTTCTTTCACAGTGATAAAAATGAGCGGGACCTCGGGGTGAGGCCGAGATCCGTGAGTCACCCGACCAGCCCCGCGCCGGCGACACAAGAGGTAAATGAACTGAAGAGAAAAGGGGGGGGGGCATGTCGATAGACACCTGAAAACCGAGTTCGGCCTTTCCTCATCACCCCCCGTGCTACATCTGCCCCACCCAGTTCTCTGAACTGGCCGAGTGTGCCCCCACCGCCCCCGCCCCCAGGTGAGAAAGGTAACGCACAAGTCGAGCCCGCCACGGTGCGGGATTGCAGCACCATCCCTGTGCCCCTCTGGGTAGGGGGGCGTCAAAGTGCTGCTCCCTAAGGAAAATCTGGAGAAACGCTGACAGGACGCCACCGGCGGCACCACACACACACACACACACGTACAAAGTGCTATTGAAACGACAACCACGTCACCGCGAGCCTACAAGGAGCCTGAAGCACCGGGTCACCGGGACCGAGAGACCGGACCCGGCCCTCCGGCTGAAGGTTCCTCGGACCTCCCTCGACCCAAGAATTCTCTGGAATGTTGAAGAGACTCGACCGGGCCCTGGGAGTGGACCGGGCCCCGGGCCCGACCCGCCGCAACGACGGGGTCGAAACAAACTTGTTTTTTGTTCAATTTAGACGCGAGGGGCCCGACGGTGCCAGCCAGGCTGCTTACTGGAATGTATCGAGAGAGCGGAAAGTCGTCGAGCACGAACGGCACTGGAAGTGGGCGCAAACGCCAACTCCACATCGGACGAACCGGAACGGACCGCCGGTCCTCTACCCGTCCTCCATCTCTACAGCTGGAAATGCTACAGTGCTTTGACAAGTGCTAAAGGCCCCGCTAGGAATAAAAAAAAGATTCATCTGGGACGACCAGAACTTACCAACCCGGAACTTTGGTAGGAGAAAGAGGAGGGAAGGGGGGGCTGTTTAGAAATCAACGCCGCCTTGATGCAGTCTAAACCACAGCTGTTGTCTAAGAGCAAATACAACAAAAGACTTCACAAGAACCCAAACTAGTTTAGCGGTGAAGAAACAAGTTCATGCTTTCTGAGGGAGGGTTTTTTCCTGTATTCTATCTATTTTACAGAGGAGGAGGAAGAGAAGGAAAACAGGTCTAGTAAAATACTATGTATATTGAGCCACACAGCTCCAGTATATTACCATGAGTTTTTGTAACAAAAATCTTGAAACCTTTTTTCTTCAAATTCTCTACCAAGAAAAATACAAAACATTATAAGGCGGTAAGTAACTATTTTTAAATCTTTTTTTTTCCTTTTTTTTCTTTTTAAATTTGAGAAGCCGTTACAGTGCAGTTGATCCTCAAGTCAGCCGGGCCAGGCTTCACTGCTGCTTGCACTCAGCTGGGGGGGCTGCATCCTTCTGTAACAAATCACAGGGAAGGGGGGGGGCTTTTAAGACTAGCGTCACTCCACACACACACACACACACACACACACACACACACACACACACACACACACACACACAATCATACCAAAATCTGATCTAGACACAGCCAAGCCACTTCAAGACCTCAAACATCCAACAAGCTCCTAAAAATCTAACAACAGTTGGTAAAGTTTCATGTTCTGTTTAAAACACAGAGCTGGAAAATAAACAGACATGAACGTGATGACACATTCACACTGGACAGACTGTGATAACTATGGGTTGTCGCGGTAACACACCTATCGCCGCTATGGCTACAGACGAGTTATGGATCATTTGGACTCGGTGGACTAACTGACCCAGGTGCAGGTAGAAGCGGTACAGCTGCACCTTTGGCTACAAAGACTGAGCAGGTGTGGAGGGCCCCAACCGTGAATGGCCCCCGGGTCTCATCCCTCTGGGACTTTGTTTCATCTCTGTCCTCTATTGGTTTCATGGAGACTTTGCTATTAAGTGGCATACCCTCAACCTGATTTTTATATTTTTAAAAATAATGTTCAGACATATTTGCAGCAGATCCTGAGAAACTTTTTTTTTTTTTTTCCAATCTTTGCTTTCTTGTGATTAGACCAATTTTCTTGCAGTTTCATCAATTGCAGATTCTCAGGTGAACAAGAAACTACAGTAAGTTTAGAAAACCTACACAACCTATACAATATTAACCACACTGAACAATATCATGACCAATGTGTACGAGTTGTCAACATAAACAACAAGAAAACTGGACATTTCCCAGATGAAGAATAAAGAAGTCAGGGAGTAAGTTGTTTTTCGGTATTATCTGTACCAGTGCTCCTGTGATAAGCCTGAGTCCACTGGTACTAAAGGCCTGGACAGTTTACTGGTTGAGCTCTAATCAACAGCAAAAATCAGATTTAGAGACTTCAAATCAGCACGCGAGGCTAGGAGCTTAGTGAACCTCATTGTCTCTGCATCAGTGTGTTTGAAGGTTGTCAGGTTTCGTCATATAGACGAGTAAATGTGCCTTTACTGGCTGACTTCATGGAGCCCTCCTCAGAGGGTTAAGTCAGGGAGGAGCTGACTGCTCGTCTGGAGAAGAGCTCTGAAACGCAGATGACTGCCAACGGTGCTTATTTTTGTGTTACTGCTACAGGATAATAAATGTCAACACTTCAAACCTCAGGCCGCTGAGCTTAAATTAATTAGCTGCCAAGCACAAAGGAAACACTTCTCTACACGGGAGATAAAATTGCACAGAGAGATAATTAAGACCCCATCACAGTGAGGAGGGGTGTCCTTCCAGGAGATGTCAGGCGCTTCTAGAGGTGATGGCTCGCTGCAGCTGTTCGGGCTGCTCCTGATGGCCCGATGCCACGCCGACTGTACAAAGCAAGGTCGTTCTAGCCAGTGTGTGATATGCGCTACCTTCCCGACCTCCTGAAAGTTTTTACAGTCCAGAAAAGTTCCATTTGTTTGACGACCTTTTACGTAATACTTTAGTATCGTGGTGAAATTCAGCGTGATGTCTCTGCTTCTGCTGCAGACTGAACGTAGCATCTATTTAAAGATCTAGACTCATTGTTTTTTCTTATTTTTAGCTGCTGCAAGTGGATCACGTTTCTAATGAAGACGAGAGAAAATAGGCGGTTACTGCTGACAATGATGGCTCCCTGAGGGGTATGTAAAAACTTTGCTGGCATTTCCTGAATTGTGAAAATCTTCCAGCTATTGCTTAGGCCTTATTTCAAACAGATACAACCCTCCAAGGCCATTATCCCAGCATTAAAAGCAGATCTATAGAGAAAAGGCAGCTGAACAGAGCTAATGCGGACAAGAACAGAGGATCAAATCATGAACAAATGGACCAGTGATGTTTCAATGGGAATTAAAACAAACATCACAAATAAAGCAAAGAACTTATGGCAGAAAAATCCTCATCCTGACAAGAACTGAAAAACTAGCCTGCGTTTGTGGATGGGACGGGTTCAACATGGTGGAGAGAAAAAGAAAAGGGAGGCTGGACTATCTTCAACATACAGAAATGATACAGGTGCAAATGCAGAGCTCACTATGGGTTAAACTTCAAAAACCAACAACAAACCAGTGGGTTAGTAAATCAGGAGGGTGCAGCACGGCGGCAGAGGAGGAGAGGGGGCTCAATGTGAGGGGCGGGGTTGCAGACATGGATGGACAATGGAAAAACAGGAGGAAAAATTAACTGAAGGAGGTGCGGGTGAAGGATGGGGGGTGTGATGGTAGTAAGCCGACAAGTCACAAGCTTTACCTACCAGGATAGGGTTATTTTTCTACAGTCACCACTTAAACCTAGTGAGGAAAAATTTAAAGAGTAGCTGACAAAAGATGCAAAGTGACCGGAGATGAAGAAACATTAATGAATAGGAGAAAAACAAAAGCAAAACTAGCAGAATACAGAATGTCAAAGACGTTTTCTTGTTTAGCAGAGTAGTAGCAGAGGTTATGCTGGTTCATATCATGTGGTGTCAAACTGACAAGCTGCTCCGGTCTGATAAAATTTTTTTTAAAAAGCCCTTAACCAGTGTGTGGACCGAAAGTCTTCAAATATGGTCTACACAAACCGAGCAGCTACCAAAAAAAAAAGCCTGCTGACACAAGTGTAGCAACACATTAGGTTTTACTGTGGTTCTGTAAACTCTGCTTTTTCACAGTTTTTCAGATGATTCACCCACATCAGGGACCCAGTGAGGAAGCAGAGTCCACAGGACAGGACATGCCGTGGGTCTCGGTGGGATCTAAGTAAACCTCTGCAGGTTTGAACTTCACGATGTCTGCTGTCGCTCAAAGCAGCCACAGTTTTATAATATATTTATTAAGCCGGTTTCCTACACAAATGAACCAATCTGAATGAGGCAGGAATTACCACATCCTGGTGTCCTCATCCTTCTGTTTGAGGTAAACTTAATCTGTGTGTCGCTTCTGGTTAAATTATAGGTTTTATAACAACATGCGACAGTCAGTTTAACTGACTGGTGAAAATACAGGTTCAACATCTGGTTAAGACAGTGGTGAACGCAGGAAAAGTGTCTATTCTGTCTTAGTCTGGAAGCCAAATCAAGATCACAACAACAAAATAAAAGCTGAAGCAAACCAAAAGCTGGTGTAAAATGAGATGCATTTGACAGTATGTATTCTGTATGTTGAAATCTGACAAGTCAATTTAGTACAGCTGTTCTCTACCTGTGGCTCAGGACACCCTGAGGCCCAGGTACCAAAGGTGTACCGGGGGGGGGGCGGTGTTTGCCCGTGACCTCTGAGAGGATCTGAGGTCCCTGCCCCACCCTCCCACCCCCAGTTAAGACTGGAGAGAGCATCCTGAGCCAAGAGTTGAGAACAGCTGAGTCAGGTCTTTCTCAGGACACCAGAGATCTTTAGAGGGAGGGTTTGTGTGTATCTGTGTGCATGTGTGCATGTGTGTGTGTGTGTGTGTGTGTGTGAGGAAGGGAGGGGCTCACCTTGGGATCATAGTCAGGGTCATTCTCTTCGTCAGCCTCCTCCTCACCTTCCTGAACACACATCACACAGCAGCTTCAGTCTACCCACCACAATAAAATCTTCTCCATGTCTATCAGAGTAGCCATACATCTACTGTAAATTATGGTCAATGTGATAAATAAACCGCTAACCGCTCTGAAGTATCTCACCTCGTCGTCCGCCTCCTCGCCCTCTTCGTCGTACTGTAAAAACACAAGCATGATGATTAGCTCGAAAACATTTCACATTTCATGCCTCTTCCCCAAAAGACTTAACCGTCACGTATGTCAAGTAAAGAGAACACAGCTGCCAAGGATCTTAATCACCAGCACGGCCCAGAAAAAATCGTCGATACTCACGTCGTCGTCGTCATCCTCTATGGCCTCTCCCGTGAAGTAGAGCACGGCCCGAGGAACAATACGCTCACGGATGAAGTGGCCGATTTCAAAGTCAGCGGCCAGAACGGCCTCAGAGTCGTCGTCCTGGAAAAGTCAAGACGTTTTATTCATGCACTTCCCGTCTTAAAGCTGCACGACGCATGACTTTTAATATGAAGTGACGAAGGCTGAACATTAAAGTCTATTCTTGTTCAGCGGTAGTAGTCTAAGACGAGTCACATTTGTGGTTTCAGTACTGTTGGTGCAGAGCATCAGGCTGTAGATTGGCTGTGTTGGTGAATCTGAGTATGTTTAGGTCATTTCTTCTGCAGATTTATAAGGACCTCTAATATTATCATTTGGTGACACTGTCAGTTTTGCCCAGGAAAAAATCTCATTTAAACATTACAAACATCCACCAAGTGCCATTTAATAAAAATATTAAATTCATAACAAGAGGAGAAAGTTCAGTGACTTACCAACTCTCCATTTTCTGGGACTGTAAAAAACAGGAGAACAGATAGAGTTGGTTAGAGAAAAGTTTTTCCAGTAAAAATGGCACAAAGACAGAACTGATCCAATGTGGGACCAAACTAGCCACACTAAACTGGTCATTCTTACCCTCTGGGGGGGTGAAGAAGTTGAAGAAAGAGTCGTTGGGCACCGTTTTGGTGACGGTCCTAACCGTGCCGCGACCCTTGTGCTTCTGTTTCTTCTTAATGGTTTTCAACGTGACGTTCTTGCCCTTTGTCCAGTCAATCGTGCAACTGTGTTGAAACAGGAGGAGGATGAGGAGGCAGTAGGAGAGAGCAAGGTCAGGATCCGGCATTTTAAATGTCAGACCTAAATGACGGCATGGATTTATTTTGGGAATCTAACTGGTGAGGTCGCCGGTGACCACTTGGATGTGGTTCGGAGAGAAACTAGGAAGAGAGATAATGAGAGAGGAGATGTTTGGCATAGGTCAAGTCCGTCGCTGTGGGGTCGTCTCATTTAACATCAGCCGCGAGGAAAAGTGAGGCCAACATTAAAGAATATAAAAGACTTTCACAGTATGACATCAAATGAGAATGCTCCTGAAAGTTCGATTTACTCAGAGTCAAAGTGAAATACCATTGCAGTGCCAATCAGCGGAAACATGAGACATTTCATGTTGGAAAAACAACAGGAAAGAGAAAAGGGTTGTTTCTCTGACAAGAAAATTTGTGGTCACAAACGAGTGTAACAGAATTTCAGACAGACACACTCACCCTGTGCAGCACATGATCTCTGGGCCATCAAAAGAGAAGGGGTCGTTCTGGTCGGGCTCTGACCTCATCTTGTAGGTTTTGACCAACACTGTGTTTGTGAAGAAGTCGTTGGGCTCGAAGTGGAACTCTAACGTGAAGCTCTGCGGAAAAACGAGAGGGATTATCACCAGATACGGCTCCTTCAACGACCAGACAGACAGGTGAAAGCCGGCGGACTCACCATAGGCTGTCCTGGATCTGAGAACTTTACTTTGATGTCTTGTAAATGTTTAAGGATGGGCTCGTCATGATCCTGAGGAAGAGAGACAGCACCTCAGAATTAGATCGTCCAGGAAACCAACAGGTGTAATGTGTCACTGCTTTGACTTATGGCTGAGAACATGCTGCAGACCTTATTATACACAATGCAAACCCCTGCTCTATACAACCTGGCCAGCAGATGGAAGCAAAACCCTGACTTTTCACTGCTGTGAGTAAAAACTGCCAGTGACCCATTTCCCCTGCTACTTCGCCCCAAAGATCCATCTGGATGAACCTACCTGCAGCATGTCACTGAGCAGGTCCACATTCTTGAAAACCGTTAACCAGAACTCAGGGATGCCTTTGGGGTCTTCCTTCTCCTCATCTTTCTTCTCCTCCTCTAACTTGGCCTTCTCCTTCATTTCATCCTGATGGGGGAGACATTTCCTTTTCAAAACAAGGCTCGTTCAACCACTCTCTTCACGTATTACACTGTATAAATGAAAACCATTCACTTCCTAGACCCACAAAGACAGAACACTGCACTGAGGACACAGTGAGAAAATAAATAAATCAATCACTCAAACAAACAGGCCAGCCCGTGGTTATAGTTGAATCGATCACTACACTGATTCCATCAACTCCACTGCACGTGAAATCGGGAGCAGTGATTTAAAATATGAATTTATCATTAGCTCCATGCACTATCATTATTTCGGGAGGTGAAACGTGTTCAGTTCTGGATCAGCATGTTAACTAAATGCATGAAATGGAATCGGATGAAACAAAGGGGAAAAAGCAGAGCGCTCGGTGTTCAGTCGGACAGGAAGCATGCAGGTGTATACGTCACCTGTACCTGCTTACTTACTGTCAGCTCTTCCTCCTCATCTGCCTTCCACTCACACTCCTCGTCCGTGGGCTCGTACGCCGCTTTCACTATGTCGCTTCTCTGTGGACGGGACACAATAAGGTTTAAGTTTGTACCTGCAGCTCCGGAGCAGAGGAGAGGACAACATCTCCCTGATTTGGGCCATGCGTAGGGAAACATGCGAGTGAATCCTGTAAAATGGCTCCTGACAACAAAACTGATCCTGATCGAGGCCAAGGGCAGGGTCGGCCTTGATGGATCAGAAATCACGTGTGTCCTGCCATGATCTGAACATCTGGCGCCACAACGACATTTTCTGCAGTGTCATGTGCCACGACGTGTAAGACGCTGATACAGTGGATCTAAAAGTTATATCTTTTCTCTTTTCCTATTTAGAACAATGTGATAATATGTAAATATGCTCATTCTAGTTTATTCCGCCCTCTTCACTGGTGGCTCAGCTGTAAACAGTCATTGAATCTCCCACATCAGTCTGATAAAGACTCCCGCGAGACTCAGGAGTCCCTGATTTCACCGGCCCCCTGAGAGGACATATAAGGCCATGGAAAGACTTAACACGTTTCCAGCAGATCAAACCTTGCTGCTTCTCTTAATCTGCTATGACTAAGACTCTTATTTATTTATCTTTTTTTTTCTTTTTTTTTTAAATGTCAGTTGGACAAAATACCCAGGACTTCACCTCAGGCTCTGGTGAAAGCTGATGAAATATTATTATTAATATTAGTTATATTAAAATTATTATTAATTGGCTGAAAAAAATACCCTGTAAATGGTAAATGGTGATAACTTTAAGTATAAATGCTATAATAGTAGCTATCAGACATATGAAGCTTTTCCGTGGTAGACTGGAATGTCTGTTTGTCTGAGCTCAGAATGGGATCAAGAGCCCAAGCTGCCTCTAAATTCCGAGTTTGCTTCAAAGATGAAGGATAGGATGGTGTGTGTGCGCTTGTTTACTGGATGTGCAACAGGACACATCAGCATAAACAGCAGCCCACATAGGGAGAAAACATCCAGCATATGTTTTGCATTTGACAATAAACAAATCAACTGCTTCGTGTTTTCTTGCCCAGCTGCTCTGAACGCCGATCAATATTAAAAAAATATGTATCATAAAGGAGATTCTCTTACACTGAATTGTAATATTTCATCTTAGTTAATGCTTTTAGTAAAGTGCACCTCAATGCAGTTTCCACTATTTTATTTCAAATTAAACGAGCTGAGGCTCAGAGCCTGAAGACAAAGAAACCTGTAGCTGTCCAAATACTTACGGTCTGGACTTTTCATTACACAAAAAATGACAGACGTGCATAAAAACATCACAGCTGCAGAAACGGTGTCAGTACTCAAAGTCGGGGTAGAGAACGTGTGTAAGCGACGTACTTTGTCAAAGAGGGGCTGGTAGAGGGCAGCGTACTTTCTCTCAAGTTCATGGACTTCTTCGTAGAACTTGGCCTCAATGTGGGCACATTTGACCTGCAGGTTCTTCAGGGCGTTGACACGTCTCTTTACAACCTTTGGTAAACTGTGGGGGGACAGACATGAGCAGAGAAGATGTGAGTACAGTCCCCAAAAAGTTTTTCACTCTGTCCCTTCGCCTCAAATAGCTACATCCCTGCACTTGTGCTCAGTCATACAGAAGTAATTCATAAACTGACACAATGTGAAGTGAAAACAGCCAGACTGTTGTTTCTGTTGGGGTTGAATCTGAACTCTAAAGATAGAGCAGATGTAGATATTTCCAGGCTTCTAAATTTAAAACACGGGACAAAGTGTGCTTAATGGGGAGTAAATGGCAGCAGAGAGGCCCCTGCCTGCCGGTGGAGTTAATCTGCTGAGAGCTCAGGGCCAAGGAGCGCTGTCCCCAGAGTATATCCCCAAGTCAGGGTGGCCTTCCACACTCGCTGCTCTAAACAAATGGAGACGCCACCAGGAACAGCTTTCATTCAGTTTTGGTTTCATTTAACAGCACAACCAAGAAACAAGGTCTTGTTTTATTTGTACACAGATTTATCAGTTCATGCCTGGGAGGTGGGCACTATATCTCAGCTCTGAACTGCACCAGAGTGAAACTGCTTACAAGGGTTAATATACCTGACAAAAATCATTATCATCTGATGTTTAGGACCAAGTCTTGTTTCATCCAAACCCAACAGATATTCAGTTTAGAAATAAATCTAACAAAGAGAGAAAAATCCTAAGATTGGAGGAGCTAAAAGCAGAGACTGGTATTATGATCAAAAAATGAGTTAATCAGTTATTAATATCATTTACTGGTCACCTGACAAATGATTTCAGCCTGAACACAATCAGCTTGTTTAGGGGATCAGGGACAACGCAACTTCACGGTAGATCAGAAAACACTCGTTATTTCCGTACATTTTATTTGAATTATTACTGCTTTCAAATGTTTTCTATCCTTTATTCTGTTATTGTAGTTTGATGTTGTAATATCAATTCTCCATCTCAGTTGTGTTCATAATTGCAAATGTCTTTAATGCACCCGCACAGATTAAAGAACTATTGTTTGTCCTCCCTGTTTATATAAAAGGGTTGAATGAATAAGATACTGTAACTAATTAATATGCCATCATTGTTTTCTGGCAGGCTAGAGCCCACTTTTTTATATTAACTGAAAATGATTTATCCCTGATTAATATTAGTGTATGAAGTAGAGTTTTATAGTGCAACAATAAATTGGAACAGTTTGACCGCTGTGAAAACGGGACAGAGTTTAGACATGAATCAAGACAGAGCTTCGGTTCCTCTGCAGTACGGTAAATTTAAATGCCTGCACTTTCCTGGCAAGGGAAACCATGTTTGGTCCCAAGTGCTTGGACGGTTGAACTGGTGAGTTCGTTGGCGACTGCCAAACATTTGACAAGTTGATCAGAGAGCTGCCTGCTGAGAAAGAGTAGTTGGTGAAGCCCTGCAACCGAGACACGCAAGTACATCCACGCAGCATCTCATCACATCTCCGACTACCTCTGCTCTTAGGGGCTTTTTTGGTTTTAATATTAGATATTTCAGCCTTGGAGCTGCTGCCTTCAGCTCATCCGGTAGCAGGATAAACTTTAAACCCTGGAATTTTATTATGAAAACATCTTTAAACATGAAGTATTAAAGCTTGGAATCACAATGAGTGTGCCTGATTTTTTTGAGAGTGACTAAGGATTTGTCCACTACAGTAAATATTTAGGGCAGCAGCAACGGGTAACTAGTTAGTGGAGTCTGGACAATGTCCCCCAGGCCAGGTAGCTGTACAGCCCCACGGCAGCTTTTTAAAGGCATCGTGTGAATGTATTTGGTTTAAGGGCTTTGTAATTCTGTATGCAACAAATGCAGGTAAAATTGGCAGATGTATTGACTCCAGTGACTTTGTCTTTTCCTGTCCTCTCAGGTTTCCTCTACCACCCTCCATCTTCTATCCTTCGACCAAGCCAATCAAATTCAAGCTCAACAGTGGCTGTATATCAAACGGCTGCCGACTGCCTGCCCGTTAAGCCACAAGTCATG
The DNA here is from genome assembly GCA_016859345.1 of Istiophorus platypterus. Lineage (NCBI taxonomy): Eukaryota > Metazoa > Chordata > Actinopteri > Istiophoriformes > Istiophoridae > Istiophorus > Istiophorus platypterus. The sequence continues at coordinate 19,023,989 of CM029130.1, forward strand.
TCTGAAGCTATGCCAGTTTTTTCTTTTGCTTCTCTGCCGTTGAGAAGGTTAATAATTGACCTTTGAGGACCAGGCTGATTGTTGACTCTTCAGTGTTTCCTCGCCTCTGGTTCAGCCACTTTAGGTTTTACAGCCATGTTGCTGCTAAAGATGAGTCTGGCTGCACTTCACTTGAACCTCATTTGCATAAAAGCATCAAGGCAACTTATTCTCATCAAGGCACAGTTGCCACTTAGAAAAACAAATTAGTGTGCGAGTGCGCAACTGCACAAGTAAAAACATCCACCTAGCGGAGTGCGAGTAGGTGATTACAACTATGACAGAGCTACAGGAGGAAACCGCTTGGTTAAGAGTTTCTCATTCAAAACAAATCTTAATTCTAGGTTTTACACTAATACACAGATATGACATGTAAGGGAATTTTATGATTGAAACTTGAAATACTGTAGTTTTGACCAGTAAAAACTTTATAGCCTTTTGCCAAAACAGTGCACTATGAGATCCTGCTCAACGACAACTGTAGAAGGTTCAAGCAGAATAAAATGTGCAAAAGCCAGTTTGTCCCTCACCTCTCCATGTAGCCCGACGGTGAGCCATTCAGACCATCCAGCCTCTCCTGCAGCGCGGCCAGGATCTGTGGGTTCTGCATCATCTGCACAGTCAGCTGACGAGCTGAGGACAGAGAGAGGTGGAGACGTCAGAGGTCCACTAAGACAGAGCAGTGGATCCAGGAGTGAGAGTACCTTCTTCGGCTCATATTTTGACCAGGGCATGTTTGGGACACAAGTCACCGGCTGCACCAGAACATCGTTTCTACTGCTGCTGCTCAGTAATGCGACTTGATCCTCCCTGCAATACCCGAGCATTGTCAGGTGTGTCGCACATCTCATAATCGTGGGTCCACCAGAGTATGTGAGCAAGGTGCTGCAGAGAACGAGGGCAGTTTCCTACTCAAGCATCCTGTTTCTTCTTAGTCACCTGACGTCTCTCTACCTTCATTTAAACACATTTGCCTTCTCCATACTCAGGTTTTAAGTAAATAAGGAACAGACTGAATTAAGTCTGGTAATTAATGTGCATATTGTCAGTGCCTCAGAAACACGAGAAGGTGGCAGTCAGTAATACAGGGTGCTCCATTTTTGTCAAACCAGACATGTGACAGATGGTATAGTCCAAGTGTCCCTCACATTGCTTGCGCGTATGAGAGCTCAGTCAGATTGCTGCTGGCAGGTGAGAAGATTACCTAGATTGGAAGTCACTTTTCTCTGTTGGCACTTCCTTGGCATTTTGCTTGTAATGTGTTACCAGCTAGAATAGATCAGCTGTCCAACACTCTGCATCCAGTCACACACACACACACACACACACACACACACACACACGCTTGTCTTAAAATAAATAAAAATAAATCACAACCACAGGCGACACTCACAGGACACTTTGATAGGAAATGCTGCTTTGGGTGGACGAATCAATGAGGGTCATCAGCCACAGAGACGGGTAAAGCCTTCTGGAGGCGGCGAGGCATAAACCTAGGGTAAGCCCGCTTTGTCCTTGACCCCATTTTTCCCAACAAATAGCGTCCTGACCTTCAACAATATTTCATTACATAAATGGCCCTTAGAGTGATACTCCGGTCAAAATCTCTCATTCCACTATCACACACTTGACCTCTGTAGTTCTGAAAAGCTGCTATAAATGTTTGTCACTTGCTTCTTCACAGGCAATCGAGGCTATAAACAACTAAAATTCACTCAGTTATAGTAGATTTTGGTTCACAGGAGCCAAGTGAATAGAGCTGGAGTACATTCCTGATGTATGGCTCCACACCAGATCGCTGAAGTTCAACTTCTGGTGCCTTGAAACGCTGACTCCTGTGAAGAGGTGACCAAGTACAACACAGACACTGAGTGAAGAGTGTAAGAATTATGAACATTTTTCCTCCATCAGTATATTAAGACAAATGATGGCAATTAGATCAGATCACCACTGATGCTCAAGGAAAGACCAGTCAGCATATTCGCTGTTAATACAGGTACAATGTGCACGGCGCACAATGCCTGCCGGGTGAAGGACTGACACTGTAACCTCATCAGTGTCTGAGCCCAGTTCCAGCCACTGACCCACACGTTTGTAACGACAGAGTCTATCCATCCCCACTTCCAGAAGGAAAAAGCCACACTGAATAAATGTGAGGATTATTTACACTGAGGTGGCGGCAGACATTTTTCACCTTTTGTTGACGGACATCGGTTCGCTTTCTTAAATCATCAGAGCCGCAATTCGTGGGTCCTCTGAGTGTGTGACTGGCGTCTCAAAGCAGCATTGATGTGCGAATACGTGAGAAGTGAGGTTTCTTAACAAGAGTTTGCTTGGTGCGTTAATGCTGGCAGCTCCAACTGTGTATTACTCATGCATCTCTAATCTCCCCTCAGCTCCCAGACCTAATGTACGGCTTTCCTGAGAGTGTGGCCGCTATGACGGATCAGTCGTAGGCAGCCAGAATGAGCCTTCTTTCAAGTCAGGCTTCTTAAAGACTTTTCAATCTTGCTATAAATAGAAAAGGGCCAAACATCCATCTATATCTATCCACAATGAGCCGGGTCTGTGCTAATATATGAGAAGATGTCTGAATCATTTATTGAGAATCAAAGGATGCATAAACAGCATCCAGATCCTGAAATAAAATGGATTAGTGCCTCCCAGATCTTAACTACAATTCAAAAATCATGTCATGCAAATTGCTCTGCCCAGTTTAAAACCAGGCAGTGGCACAGAGGCAGAGTTCAAACTCTTATTCTACGACCGGAATGACATTTTTACACACATTCATTCCACATTAAAGTTTTTTAAAATTACACATCATCATCCTCCGCTAAACTATGTATTCCACAGCGTGATGTTCTAATTAACTGTTTAATTCTAAAACAGACTTTCACTAACTATACTTCCAAGTTTATCACCTTTGCTGTTCTCATCTTCTCCGGTCTCCTCTTCTTCCACTTCCTCCACATCCTCCATATCTGCCGGGTCCATCTCAGCCTGGTCTTTGCTGCTCGGGGGGGGGGGCAAAAGAGGGGAGGGTCAGCCAAAACAGACACTTCACAGCGTTAATGAGTACACATTGTTAACACTGGCCACCAAACCACTTGTGCCATGTTTAGGCTTCCAACCACTTTGGTGGGCGACCAGATATCAACTTCTCTGCAATGAGAATGAAACTTAAAAATGAAGCCGTTAACCTTGTTCAGCCTTAAATTAACCAGAAAAAAAAAAAAAAAAAAAAAAATCACATTCATGCTTACATTTTCCAGAATGATGAGAGACGGAGAATGGTCTTATGAAAATAGGCAACAGCCACAGCCCCACTGAGATTAACAGTGTAGCCCTAACAAAAAAAAAAAAAAAAGACCCTCCAGTAGTTTTCAAAACTGGGGTCTTTTTACCAATAATGCTTCTCTAAGCACTGAAACATGACACCCTACTTTAAGATGCAGTGCTGAAGAGCTCAATACTGGACTCTGCTCCCATCTGTCTGCAGGATGCAGTGAAAATCAATGAGCAACGGTGGAGAAGAGAGAGTCTGTGTGTATGAGTGAGAGAGGCGGCGGCGCCCATCCCTGTCTGTGACGACCACTGGAGCGTTACTCCAGTCAGACCGATGTCAAGGTCCATCAGTCATCGCCCTGAGGCGTCTCGTGTGTGTGTGCGCGTTTAGTGTCACACTGACGACGCAGCCTTAGCGCCACCACGTCGTCACAAACACATCCCACTTTAGTCAACAGCTGTTTACACTGGGGCTTGTTGAGGGACGGCCTGCTGCACTGCCCTCTGGGGGTTTAATCCTGTTGCACATCTGACCACACCCACATCAGTGATGTCACAGCAGGCGTATTCCTTTCACCCAGAGTGAAGGTGACTGGCGTAGGGGAGAGAGCTGGCGGAGAGGCCATGTGTTGATGTCGATCAACGGTGGAGGATGTACTTACTTGTCAATGTCTGCCATTTCTGCTGAGTTTCAACTGATGCTAAGAGACAGAGGAGAAAAGAATTAACTTAATAACAGTGGAGGACACAGGATAGTGACTTTTCAATAACTTTTGACTGTCGCCAGATGTGGGTCAAACAGATTTACAAACAACAACTCCCAATGCTAATTTTAAGCTGCTTCAAGCACTGCGGGCTGATGTTAAAGTAAGTGACACGCAATGAATGACAGTTAAAACGGCTACTTTAAGTTTTTTTTGTTCTTTATATCTCAGCAGTGTTGGCTTGTGCCACTGTAACTCTGCCAGAGTGTAGCTAATTTGACTTGATGGATGAATACTAATAAACCCTTCCCTCATTACAGTTACACCGTTCCCACTGAACATCCAGCACAGGTTGCGTTCAGGTGTAGAAGAAAGACGTCCGACACTGTTTACATGCACTTTGTCTGTCTGAAGGTCTGTGACCAAAGGCACAGTATCAGCTGATTATAGCAGATTCCCATCAAGATTTCAGATTTGTGTCATACATTTTGATGTGTCAGAACTCCCACCAACACACAAGGAAAACCACCACAGGACAGCAGATGATTTTTATTACGTAACCTAGATTTTACATAATGGCTTTAAGATCTCTCCATCCCTACCATTTTGATGGATATAAAATGAAAATGAGCATTGCAAGTAATCCTACTCCTGCAAAAATACTGCTGTGTGCGCACTACCCCCATACAGGAGGAAATGCATATAAAGAGGAAGCCTGAACAGCAGGCAACGCAACAACACAATAACACAACACTTCACAGCCTGCATCCAATGAGATCAGATCAGAACAGAGCAGAGCCTTTTCGTTTAAAACCTCATCTATCAGATATACAAGAGACATGGGGCTGTTAATGTCTCTGTAGAGCTGATATGACAGTAGTTTGTGTGAAGGCTGAAAGATGAAGGAAATGAAGGATCTTCCACATTGTTCCACTGAAAAGTTCCCTGAGACCAGTGTTTCTACAATGAATAATCAATAGGCTCCTCCATTAATGTTTCGCTCTGGGCCAAATTCTGCACAAAAGCAGTGATGTCTATGGAAAAGTGATGTTGGTCCAGGAAATGTTCTGACCGATGTTTGTCTAAATCTTTGCAGGTCTCGACTTAGAACTATAGTATTATGCAGCATTATTAGCCACAGGAGGACACAACAATAAGCTGACAACGAGCCATATTTGTCTAAACTTTGACAGCCCAACATATTATAAGAAGAGTGCACATTTACAGTTAGGTCCATAAGTATTTGGGCAGTAAGTTTTTATAAATTTGCTTCATACACAACTACAATGTATTTGAAACAAAGGTATGGAGATGTGATTGATGTGTTCAGTTTCAGCTTTGATTCAAATGGTTTAAAAAAAATGTCACATTAACTTTATGAATTACAGCCATTGTTATACATAGTCCCTCATTTTCAGAGGCTCAGAGGTAATAAGTAATTGGCTGAATATGATCAAATAGTTCAGCCCTGTGCACTTCACGAATCATCCTGCTGCTTCTATCATCAGTAAACACCAGTGACCCAGGTCCATTGGCAGCTGAACACATCCGGGCCATAACACTGCTCCACCATGTCTGACAGGTGATGTGGTGGCTGTGGATCAGGAGTTGTTCATTCCTTCTCCAGACTCTTCTCTTCCATCATTCCGGTACCAGCTCATCCTGGTTTCATCCAGAGAATCTGGTTCCAGAACTGTTCTTGCTCTTTTAGATGTTTTCTGATAAAGTCTAATCTGGTCTTTCTATCCTTGAGTGTTACCAGTGGTTTGCACCTTGTGGTAAATCCTCTGTAATTACATTCATTAAGGCGTCTCTTGATTGTAGACTTTGACAATGACCCACCTTCCTACTGGAGATTTTTCTAGACCTGACTAGAGGTTTTGAATGGTTTTTCTTCACCAAGAATTCTGCCATCATCCATTTTAGTCGTCTTCAAAGCCTTTTGTTGCTTTGTTGATTCTCTCTTTTCAAGAATGAACCACATGTTTTAAATAATAAAGTTCCCATGAACAGCTACAAAATGCAGATTCAACACTTGGAATCAACTCCGGATCTTTTATCTGCTTCATTTGTCATGAAACGACGAGAGAACAGGCCACAGCTGGACAGGAAACAAAAAAAGTCAAATTACTTTTGAGCCTCTGAAAATGGACAACGTATAACAGTTCTTGATAATGTGATATTTTTGTGAAACAACTTGAATAAAAGCTTAAAGTTGATTCTTCAATCACAATTGCGCCATCGTCCACACACTTTTGTATCCAGCTGTAAATGTGCCAGAAGACCTGAGCTGTGGTGACTTCACTTTTCACGTGCTGTGAAACAAACTGTTTCCTGCTTTCAGTGGACAAAGAACAAACACCCTGGATTTGGATAAATCAGCCCTAATGCCTATAAAAGACGTCCCCACCCTGGTCCAGACAGGATCAGCCCTGGCTGTGACCCCCCCCCCCCAGGTTACAACAGGTTCCCATTAGGGCTGTGCGATATGACGATATACATCTTGTGACAATAGAAAACTATCATTTCATATTATGTCCTATGGGTGATTGAGTTGAGTCACCAGTTACACTTAATGGTAGTACTTATGGACTGTTATTTCTTCGTTCAACCGACACGGATGCAGGCAGGAAACAAACATGAGAGTGAACCTGACACGGGGAGGGGGGTGGGGGGGGCGACTACGAACAGCACTCCAACCGGCCTAGACAAAACAAGCAGCTCGTACCTTAAACGGGGCCTAGTTCTACTGGTTCAGGGTTTTCTGTTCACAGTTCTACATTTGATATATTAATTTTTTATATTTTGCTACAAGCCTAATTGAAAATTTGCAGTTTTTAGGAAAAAAAGGTACTTTTTATTCGTTGAGTATATAATTCAAAATGTCCAAAAAAAAAAAAAGGGCCTTTCCATGTGATTTTATATAAACTATTTATTCAATTAATTTACAAAAAATATGCTAAAATGGTGTGATATCTATTGTTATTATCAAATGAAGTGACCCATATCTGGATATAAATGTCTACCAGCCCCTCCATCACCCCCTCCCACACTGGCTCATCAATAGTGGGAGACAAAAAAAAAACAAACAAACAAAAAAACCCCAAAACAACCCAGAAAAAACAAACAAAAATAACTGAAATGAGCATCTGTCCTGCTAGTGCCCACTTTACAAGGAAATACACTCTCCTTGCACCATTTTTACATAAATAGTTTTGATGGCATATAATGTAAAGTCATGTGATTTTCAAAGAAGGGATCTGTTGTGAGTGAATATTGTTCAATGACCTTATTGACTGTGAAAGCAGTGGCTATTCCCAGTATAAAGGCAAAACCCTGGCTATCCTTGGTCCCGGTCTGCGCCCCTCACACAGCCAATGGTAGCAACACCGAT
>CM029130.1:19036413-19113913 GCA_016859345.1 Istiophorus platypterus
AGCCAGTCTCAATGGCTGCTGCCGCTGTCTGACTGGTCTGGTAGCATTAGCAGCGCCGAGCCTCTTCCCCCGCCGTCCGTCTGCTACAGCGGCTCTACGTACATTTAACTTGGTAAAACGACGCACGAGTTCGGGCGTTGGTCGACGCCGAGGCCGGCGCCGAGTCCCGTCCCTTACCTTCTCTCTGTGGCCGGAGGCTGGACAGGTTAGGCTGCGCTGCGCAGTGAAGCGGTCCCGGTGAAGAAAGAGACTCCGCTCCGATGGCGGTAAAAGGGAGAGAGATCCCGCCGCCTGCGCTCATATACATCCGACGTCATCACGTAAACTGGCAGTCACCGGGGCAACGCTGCTCATGGGAGGAGCGGCGGCCAGGGAGCCCCCAGGGGGGCGCGGGGGACGAGGGCTCCTCACCCTCCTCACCCTCCTCCTCCTCACCCTCCTCACCCTCCTCACCACCATCACCTTCCTCCTCCTCCGGTCATCCGGAGGCTCTTCCTCGCCTTCCTCCCTGCCTCGGACTCTTCCTCTACTTAGGTCTCCGTCCTCTTTCTTCATCATCACCTTCCTCATCATCCTCCTCTATAATCCACGTCTTTATCTTGGTGGGTGTCACGATCATCAGTGGCTCCGTCGCCTTCATTGTTCACCTGGAGCGGCAGAGTAGTCGTCTTCATCTCCTCCATCATCACCAGCTGGGACAAGGGCTCATGCTCATGCTCATGCTCATGCTCATCCTCTCACCATTACAGCCACTGTCCGTCTGTCCGGTTTCATCGGCAGCTTCATTTCCATTCTGAATATTACATGCTCACCATCTTCATCATCAGATCATCATCTTCATCACATCATATTCATCATCCTCATCTTATGACCCTTCATCGATCCTTCTTAGAGACTCCAAGCATCCATCCCTTATTTAGACCGTGTTCCCTTAACTCTCACCTCAAGCCATTTAAAATTCAGGTTAAAACTTTATTTACTGCAGTTTACGATGATCAGTGCAGTCATCAAGTCACGTCCTCATCCGAGGTTCATCGTTGACCTTGGAAACAGCTGTAAGCTCTCCCTTACTGGATTATTTCAGAGCTTTCGGCTCCATATTATGACTTTCATCAGCAGATGGACATCAGTCATTATAGATGACCCATTCAGAATGCGGTTTTTACATTTGCATCATTGCGATGATCGGACTGGCTCTGTCTTACTGCTGGTCCACCTGCCAACAGTCTGCCTAACTAAGGCTTTTTTAAATCACATGTGATCACGAGCAGCTTTGTTATCGGGCTGTTCTGGTGGTGGTGTTGGGGGGGGGTCTGGTGCGTATGGTAGACGTGCACATCTTCCTGTACTGTGCCTCCTCATGAGAGCACCAGTCCAGACTCACTTCATGTTGTTCAGCTAAGCTTTCCCAGCATGCACCTGCTCCCTACAGGTTGTCAACATCCTTCCCCCCACCTCCGTAAACCTCTCTGGTTTGGAGAGATTTCTTGTAGTTGTCGAAGATGAAAACAGCTCAGACCTTCAGCTTTTTCACAGCTGTCATCCGGTGCCAGCAGAGTTTAAATTGCATTTTTCTCACCTGTCAGAACGGACAAAACTAATGGAGAAGATCCTCTAGAGTGTGAATAAACTGCTTTAAAACATGTGGACTGAAGCCTCACTGGGAGTCCTACCCATCCAGAGGGACCGTTTGTGTTCAGTATCCCATGGTAAGAGGGAAATAGAACCTCAGTCGGTTTCCAAGACAATGAGTGTTTGCTGCTTTATGAATTTAGAAAACTCCCAGCCCACGTTAGAGATTATATTCTACGTGACGAGGCATCTCGCTCCTTCAAAATCCTTAGTTCTAAACCCTGAACGTAGCCGCAGGCGAAGACCAGGAGGATTCGAGTGTGACTCATCCATCGGGCGGCACCAGCCCGAGCGTTATTTACACCAGCCGCGCCACTCGGCATCCGCCCTCTCTGAGCAGTATCTGGCTCCGGCCCAAAGGTCAGGTCTGCCCTCCGACGCTTTCCCGCCGGAGGAAGCCGCCTCACGCGTGCCATCCATGACAGAAACTGATGGCTGAATATTTCCTGAGTCATGCGGGCCGGCAGCGGAGGAACAGATCAGATGACTGGAGGGGTTCGGCGGATTTTCTGGTCCTGCTGCGTTTCATTACACTTACACCTGAGAGTCACCAGGTGTAACCACAGCATGATACCGGTGGCTGCTGAGCAGCATCACTGGGCCAACTGGGATGCTGGTACAGGGAAGCTGGGTTAGACTTTCTGTTGATAGAGCGAAAGCCTTTAACAAAAGAATATTTACAGAAATATACATTTGTTATTTTGCAAATTTGCAATATACAACCAGCCTCAAATAAAAAAAAAAAAAAGAATTCAGAAGGGCAGGTAGTGTTGACGATGGCTCTTACTAAACATAACAATGTCAAAATTATTTAAAATGTCCCTTTGGAAATTTGCACTCACAGTGAAATTAAAATGAAATTCTCTGACATTTTTGACAAAGAAATCAGAGTTGAGTTTGTTATTGAGAAAAACAATTTGTTGTCTCCTTTATTGTTACCATATCTCCACAGCTACTGGATTGCTGGATTGATTACCATGAAATTTGCTGCTTGAGTCCCCCCCCACACCCCATGATAATAAAGTAATAATAAATTGAACCTCTTGACATTCTCATCAGCCCCCCGCTGTACTTAGCATCAAGTGCTAATTAGCAAATGTTAGCTAACAAAGTAAACTAAGATGATGAGGATTGTAAATGATATTCCTGATTAATATCAGCATGTTAGCATTGTCGCTTTGAAAATGTAAGTGTGCTAATGTTAGCATTCGGCCTCACAGAGCTGCTAGCATGACTTAGCATCCTTGTGCTCAGGGTTGTGTGTATATGTTTGTTTGAGTGTTGTTTTTTAGTGAGAGGGATGGATGGTGGACCATATCTGGATGATTTTCCATGAATCTGAGTTTTTTCCTCTGGTCTCGTATATGCTGTGTGACACTGGCCTTGGGGGAGGTCTGTGCTCTACTGAGTGACGCTCTAGTATTTTGACCTGGTTCGAGCGTGATTTCATGCTGATGCACGCTGAGTCAGTTGTGTCAGTGGCAGTCGTGTCTGAATACAACACCAAATCTGGGGGTGTGGAACTAGAAGGAAGTGAACTTTCCATCTCGGGGCTCGTGGCTTGCTTCACGTTAGCCGTTGCTAACATAAGACGCCCGGTTTCTGACAGGGCCGTCTGCAAGTTCATTGTGGATAATGAGGTCGGCACCTTCTGATAGTGAAGAAGAATGACTCTAATAAATGACTCTAATAAAAAGATGATATCTCTGTTTCTGCTGCATTGATTTTGATCCGATTTTCAATCATAAAGTATTACAATGCTTAACCAGCTGGTGATTCAAGCTGCAGTTATTTCAACACTTTTTTCCAAGGATTGTTGGGAACAGTCACTTTCTGGTTACCCTGTAAGGCTACAGGCTGAATACTCCACCCTTCAGGAAGCAAATAAAGATAAAAGGGTGATCAGAATTAGTAGTGACAGACTTCAAAGAAAACAGAAAAAACACCACTTAAACTGTTTCAACGGAAACTGGAATGCAAAAGGCTTCAACACCCACATAGTTTTACAAACAGTAGAACTCAACCATTTCCTCTAAAACTAGAAAACCAAATGCAAATTTACTAATTTCACATGATCTCACAAAAAAGTGTTGTTTTTTTTCTCTTTCTGACTTTGAATATCTGCAGGTTTTAATGTACCTGAGTTGAGCCGATATCTAATTGCAGTTATAGTTCTAAAGATTTATAATCTTAGATATTCACATCTCTACTTTCTAAGAAGTCACCGTTGGTAGTTTGCACAGAAAACTCAAACTAAAGTTGCTCCAAACCATTTAAAGCTACTTTACCCCACTGAAGCTCAAGCTCTGCATATTTTAATGGACTTAAGACTTTTTGATTCACATTTTTATAAGTCAGATTTATATCAGTCAGTCATTTTGTTTTACGTCAGTGACTAACTGCCTCTGACACCCAGTTATAATGAAAACATACTGTCAACTGACACTGAATCCTTCATCGGTGTCATTAATGAACCTGATACGAGACCTTGACCTTTTAATTCCCCGTTTCCCTCCAAAACGATGCCTGGAAAACCTGTTGTAGAAGATGAAAAACAAAAAGCAGAGGATCGTGTAAAAGAAGACAAAGTGTAACTTCTCACAGCACGGGACGATCCAATTTATTTTCACCCATTTTGCAAGAGCAGTTGTCAGTTTACAGCACTTTCAGGTTGTGGAATTCACATTGTGGACTTTAGTGTTTCATATAACAGGGAAGAGACTTCTCCGAACAGAGCTCTCACCACTGAGTTCGGTTCTATGGAGGCAGCCCCGACCTTCAGCGGATGCCTGATGAGCTCTGGTGCGGGTGATGTCACTCGATTTAAATTACCCTGAAAAGAAGTGCACCAAACAGAAGACAGGGAAGTTTTGGAGGATGTTGAGTCACTGCTCAGAGCCTGCTGCATGGTAATGAGGACTGGGTGAGGAACACGCAAGCCTCAAAATGTCAAGGCGGGTTAATGTTTGGAGCCTCCGGCACCGAGTTCTCCAGCACTGCAGCGCAGGCCTGTTCCTCAGTCCAGAGACCTGGCCAGGATAAAGGTTCGTGGGAGGCTGAGTGACGCGGTCGGAGACATAACGAGCAACGACATGAGCAGCTCCTGCCCGGAGATGCTGCGGTGGATTCTGCTCTGTTCTACCCTGAGTTTCTCTAATTGCACGGTGAGTGCACAAACACAGACGTCCGTCCGCCCACATGCTATCGCTGCCTCTTCTCATCGTACGTTGTTTGTCCTCAGAAGGTGGTATTGTAGTGACAAGACCCACACACCGGCATAAACAAATATTTGCAGAAAGACCAGTTTGAAATCAGCGACTGGCTGGTTTTATCCAATTAGGCTGCGGCACTGGACAAACTGGGAGCCTGAATCCTTTCATTTCAATATATTCTTGTGTCTTTGTTAAAATGTTTTGACCTTTCAGCCGTTTCTGAATCTAACACAGCCACAGTTGAGAGAGTTTTAGGTCCAATATCGCCTCGTAGTTACTGGTCATTTAGCTCAGCTAAAGTACTACCAAGCTGGTAGTACTGAATTTCTGCCCCTGCATGTTAGCCTATTCTGAACTTCTCAGCTGCCGCGGTTGCTAATTAGCATTTCAAGCTGTAGCTCTGTCTGTCGGTGGCATTGCTGACACATCACGTAGCGTCAGTAGCTACAGAGATGAGCAGCAGACGTGCGTCACGTGGCCTCCTGCTAAACTGCTCCGGAGCCAGACTTCCAGCCAGCAATGTTCTTTGTGGAACTTCTTCCCTGTTAGTACAACCTCTCCGCCGTCACCATATTTGCAGACCGTCAACACGTTGCTCTTCATTTGATGCATAATTAGCTGCAGGAGCCAGCGGGTGTGTCTCCTCTCCATTGCAGGCCATCCTTTCCCTGTTAATAATGCAGCGGGATGGTGAAACTTTAATTTTCAACTTGAATGCGTTTGCAGTAACTATCTGATGTGCATTTCCTCTGCTCACGGTTGGGTCTGCTGCCGTCTGCAAACAAAGCGGAACTATTCTCACACTTAAAACTCGATAGTTCTTGTGAAAGGCCATGAACAACGCAACAGCGGATCCTAGAATGAGACGTCCGGACCGAAACACTATGCCGAGGGAGGGCTGTGACGTTTCAGATAACATTTAGCCTCCTGCCTAATTAATATGAGCAAGGGTGCGTTTCCAGACCCAGTCCACTTAGCAAATTCAAATTTATTTCCCAATCACCTCAAAATAACAACTCTCTTAATACGCTTGACTCACTCCTTTGTTGGCTAACTGGCTGCTTTGCTTCCCTGCCCAGCTGCCACGCGCTCACACGCCAAAACGCTGCTTAACTTCTATGGACTCTGGGTGGATGCATCAGTTCTCAGGTACTCTCAGAGCTGCTCACTTCCTTTTTTTTTTTTTTTTTTTTTTTTAGAGTTTTTTCATGTTTACTGCAGTGCTATATACATAAAGTAACAAGTTGTGTATATACGCCTGTATGATACATGTCTTGCTTGGCAAGCAATGTGACTGTGGCGCCAGCCATGTTATTTGGACCCAGATCTGAATCCCAGACTTAGCATCTCGACGACCGTTGAATCGATGGATTGTGTCAAGCTCTAAACGTTTTGTTCTCTCTAATGGAGAGAGGCGATCAGTGTGAGCGCTTAGTTTAAAGAAGTCAGCATTGGGATTTGCACTTTGACCCCTCAGCGAACTTTGCCCCTTGTGGATGAATCAGCGGCCCCTGGATCCCCTGGAAAGCCACGACCCAGAAAAAAAGGTGGTGACTCTCGGTTTTCATGATCTCCTCAGTGAATAGTGATCATCTGACATCACTGCTCACACCGAGAAGTTCTCTTTACGTGTGGACCCCCCCCCCATCCCAATGGGGTTGCATTAAAAATACCTCAGTAGCTTGGACTGAGTTTTTGGCTTCACACAGGAGAATCCATAATGTTGTAGATGCATTATGTACAATTTGAAGGAATGCATGTGTTAGTTTGATTCTGCCTCTGCACAGATTAACTATACATGAACTAAACTGAAAGTTGTTTTACAAGCTCTACAAGATGATTCTGCTCACGCATCAAGTGTCAAACTCCGCACAAACATCAAAGTTTCATGGACTAAAAAGCCCAAACCTGCACCATAGTTCACGACCTTTGCGGTTCACGGATAAATGGATTGCATGTATTTCACAAATCTCCAGACAAGCAGAAGAAGAAAAAAACACAAACAATGCAGGGAGCTTAGGCTCGGTCCAGTGTACAAACCTGTTCCTGAGCTCGATGAGATCCAGTGACTGAGGTGTGTTGAGCTTTATTTTGGCGAATCAGTGATCGATTGGAAAACACCAATAACGCTGGGAAGAGGGAAACTCTTCTGCAGGAGCCTGAGAAGTTTCTGCGGACGTTTTTATACATTTCTTGATGATCACATCCCCTTAAACAACTGTTTACTAACCTCACCCGGAGATTTCAACCAGTTTTCCACTGTGGATGGAGTTTGCTCAGTTGTCGTGGAGATAGTTCAGTTTAATTGTGATCACCTCTGTCATCTGTGTTGTCTGAAAGCCTCAGACCCTTGAACAAGTGATGGTCAAGCAGTGAGATTGTGCTCTTAGCATCAGTATTACAGAGGAGTAGTGATCCAGAGCCTGGAGGAGGAACAGAGCGTTGGCTGTAGAAGCGGCGGTGTAACAGAGCGGATCATAGGTACAAAACAATAAAATGTTTATCTATATGAGCTGCTTGGCCTCATCATCACAGCTCGAATTTGCTATTGTGTCAAGACCGAAGCCTAAAAATAATAATAATAACACTAAATCAGAACACTGTTCCAAATTAACTGCAGAACCTCCGCTAGGAGGAGAAAGGCCACATCCCTCTGAAGGACAGCAGGCATAGTGGCGCAGGAAGGCCCCCCCGCCGTCGAATGCCAGAGGCCCCCCTGTCCGGCCCGCGAGCCTACTAACGGGCTGTTTAATGAGACCATCAAATGCAAATACAAATCGTTCCGTGTTGTATTGAGTTGTCTGTGTCATGCTGTGTGCTTCTGTGTTGTGTTTTGTTGTCTGTGACATGTGTGTCCTGTTGTGTGTGTTGTGTTATGTTGTCTGTGTTGTGTTGTGTTGTGTCATGTTGTCTGAGATGTTTGCGAGTGTGTGTCGTGTTGTGTGTGTTGTGTTTTGTCATGTTGTCTGGTGTTGTGTTGTGTGTGTTTTGTTGTGTTTTGTTGTCTGTGTTGTGTTGTGTCGTGTTGTGGTAGTTGTCTGTGTCTTGTGTTTCGTGTTGTGTGTGTTGTGTTCATTTGTAATATTTAGCAGTGCTAATTCCTGACACAAGGATCCACCATCTGCTCACAACCTGCTCAGGGATTAATGCAGCCCCTTATTTCTCTTACCTGATAACATTAAACATAGTGACTGAATAAGCAGCTGAGAGCAGCTTTGAAACATCTGAATTATTTATTGGTATTATTGTCATTATTATTTATTAATCAAGACTCTATGGTCATGCTAGACTAAAGGCTACGACTAAGATGTCGACACGCTAACGTTTAGCAGGTATAATGTCTATTAAAGTTTTCTTTTCATCTTAGTCTTTTACTATGCTAACAAATGCTATCAAGCATAAAACACAAAGTAGAGCTTAGTTTAGTTTGATGATGTTACCAGATGAACATTATTACAGTTTATCCTGAGGGGACCATGAATGTCTGAACAAAATTCAGCCAGCCAATAGCTGCTGAGAGGAGGGGCCATGCTGCTAGCATGGCTTGTTTTTAGCTAAGAACTGTGTGTTTGTGGTTTGATTAATTATGATTTGACCTCTCTCTTTTTTAAACAATGTTGCTTAATTCTGATTGGCCCAGAAGCAATTTCACAACTAAGTCTCACCCACATGAAAACAGTCTGAAAAACAAGGACAAATACACATAAACAGAAATCTCTAATGTGAAGTAACCAAAACTGTTCTGAAGTGGATGTCCATGTAGGACTTCGCAGCCCAGACTTTAAGATCGAAGGTCATGACTTAGGCTTGTGTACAGGCCTCCTCTGTACAAACAGAGGCCAAGTTTTCAGGTCATAAGTCTCAGCAGGTTTCTGTCGCTTGTCTCTGCAGGAACTGATGACGGCGCCGTCATGAGCTACAAAGACCGACGACCTCTTAGAGGCTGTAAGCGGAGATGGCCACCGGCAGCCAAATTGAAATATTAATGGCAGCTACCGCTTCCTTTAACTCTTCAGTGGGCGGCGGATGCTCCCCGGCTTTCTCTCTCTCCTCCTTCCCACAGCAGGAGGTGATGAGATGACGAGGGGGTAAAGTTAGCTCAGCTACTAACATGACGGACACGAAGGTCTGACCGAACCGTCGGCAGCCCATGTGGGCGGCAGGTTTTCACGAGGACGACGGATGCAAGGATCGAGTTCTTGTTTAAAGTAGCTGTGAGTGCAGAAAGAGCATCTCAGTCCACGTCGTCTAACAGAGTCAAACATGATCTGTTTTCTGTGAGAGAACCAGTCAGACCCAAGGTATCTAGGGCCGAGACGCAGATGTGACAGAGGAGAGACAGGTGTATTTACGGACCAACTGCAGTCTTGCTTCACCGTCACTTCCTATGAATAACGATGGCGGCCTGCACCTACATCAATGACAAAATCATGGCACTTCCTGTGACTGCTTCACAATAAAAGCCAACCCATGTTTTGCAAAAGTAGAAAAAGTTTGGTTTGCAGTGGCACTAACTTTGTAGGGGCCTGATAGAATGTGTAAAAACAGTGAGCAGGTCATTTTTACAAATTAGAAAAAGTAACACTGGATTTCATGAACAAAGGGACCGTTAGTATCACGTTCAGATGAAACTGAGTTCTTCATGTCCTTTGAGTCTGAATCTGGACACCATCCTCACAACACACAGCAGGGACATGTCCAAAAGAACACGCCGCCACTGCTTCTCACACGGGTGTCCGACGAGGAGTCAGTGCCCAAGAGGACTGATCGGGTAAAATAAGGTAAAAGACACCTGGCTAGGGGTTTATGGGGAGGCAGGTCTCGGGTCAGATATGGGATTTTACACGCTAAATTTATTTGGATCATTAGTCAACCAGGAGATATGAGGACAGACAGGTATAAACCACATCTCTCACATGTGATTATTTCCGTCCCCGCTTTGTCCCTCGGGTCTCGACAGCTGATTCTCAGCTGCTGCTGCTGCTGGGGAAACCAACGGAGCCATGGGGACAGGTTTTACCTTTTCACTCACACCCTGTCCTCCCGCCGATGGCTGAGCTGACGAGTCTGCAACAGGCGTGATCCGCCGGGCTCCCGACGAACCGGATCTAGGCCCACGTGCTCCGTCCGACACCGCACAGCACGATGGGAATTTCAGCCCAACAGGATTTCTGTCACTGAGGGCAAGCATGGGAGCAGCGGCGGTGACTTGTGACCATAGAGGAGCTAGACGTCATTTTCCCTCCCCTTTCCTTTTCTTAGGAAGGAGGAGTGTGGCCCAGCGCTCAGACGGAACCGAACATTATCGCCCACTGTTATGTCTGAGAGGTTCCCTGGTGCACACACCGCGGCTGCAAGTGCTGAACCGGAAGGATAGATGGTGACAACTGTGAATCCTTAGAGCACACACACAGTAAAAGGGAGGGAAAATAGCTCAGGCTTGGCAGGAGGGAGCCAGAGAAAGAGGGAGAGGCAAGTGGCAGTGCCTGCCCCCCCCCCAACTCACACAAGGCGCTTGATAAATACTTAACCAGCCTGTAGCACATGGCAAAAGCCCCTGTTGCATAACAAGCACTGAGTAAGGCTCAGGAGGCTGACAGTGGGGTGCAGGTTGGGTGGGGGGGTGTGATGCTGTGTGGGGGTTACAGTGACAGTGCCCCCCCCCCCCCCGCCCCTGTCTGTGCAGGCTTCCAGCGGTGATCTTCTGGATGTTGTTCTGAGGTTGCGTCACAGCCTCGCGTCCGCTCCAGGCCAGGCAGCGTTTCCGTCTGACTCTGTCCAGCAGCGGACGCATCCTCGCTGTTGCAGGCAAAAAATAGAAGCAGAGGACCGGACTTAACAGCAGTGGCAGGAGCCCTGGGGGCCCCAGGGCCCTCGGCAAAGCAACACTTTCACAGAAGGGATGAGCGAGCCAGAGGGGCCGGAGTCCAACAAAAGCATCTGCTGAGGACCTTTCAGACACTGTGGTGATCAGACTGAGTCATGACACAGGAGCTGAAGTAGCAACAGTAACAGGTGCTATGGACATTTTACGGTCTGTAGTCCCTGAAAACTGAGCAAAGGATGGAAGAAGATTGCGAAATACAGTTTAAAGCTCTGGAGGAAGGCTGGAGTCAGGCCTTAAAACGGCAAATGAATCCAAATAAATGCAGCTGTTTGCTGATGCTAATTGATGCTAACCAGTATAACCTGTGATATAACGTCAGTTTTGTGTTCACAGCTCGTTGTGATGCCTCTGAGTGGCAAAAATCAGTTAATGCAGATAAGATTATTGTCTACAATCATGTGTCTCCCAGTATTTTTACTCTGTCAATCAGTTTTATCTTTTTGAACTTCTAAAAGATCCGAGTAATATAAATGAACTATATGAATATGAACATATAATCAATAGATTATACTTCAATCTTTTCCTGTCATTGGGGTCACTTTCAAAAAGAAAGTCTGTCTTGTAGAAATAAGAATGCTCGACAGAAACCCTGAAAACATGGTGGATATCACTATAAGCTACCAGGGCCCCTGTTTTCTGTTTACAAAGGAACCTCAGGTTCAATTTCTGCCCCTGGAACTGATGCAGTTGCAGCGTTTCAGCGTTTCAGCGTTTCACACACTGGTAATGGAGGGAAAAAGGGGGGCTCGGTCCTTCACCATCATCGCTACAGCGCGACGGTGTTTCCGCCATCATTAAAAGGCTCCTCTCTGTAGGCAGGTTTGACAGAGCTTAAAAATAACGGCACAGTGAAAAGAAAGGGCCTCTCTTCCAGAGCTTGGGTCTGTGCCGTCAAGCTGCTCTGTAATCCTATTCACCACTGTCACTACAATGTGTCGCCACACTCGCTGGGCAGCAGAACAACAGGCCCGCTCGCCAGCACCAGCCCCATAAGCCCCACTCCGCCGACATTAATCTGTGACACAAGTTGACCAGAGTGACTCTGAAAATATCAAAGAGCCATTTAGGAAGTTGCTATTTGAAATGCAAAGCGGTGATTAAAATCTGTGCATGTGCAGATTTCATAACTTCGACTGCTTCCAGCCGCAGTGAGAACATGGCCTGTTGGATATCAAGAGCAAAGCACCACAAAAACCATATACAACTGTTCATGATCCCTATATGACCAAAGAGAGGAAAGTAGATTTAGTCTACTGTGGTGGAGAGAAAGGGGCCAGTACTGGGGAGTTATAATAAAACTGTTGAGTCAAAAATATTCAGAGAGGATTAAAAAAGCTCTGGAGGTTCAGTCTCCAGACGACTGCCACTCCCCGCAGCTATCCTGCATCCGTTTACATAGAGAACGAGCAAGCAAAGCCCAGAAAAATGTGTTGAGGATACAAAGCAGAGTGACGTCACACAAGCCGCTTCACAGATGGGTGGCGCCGGCGAACGGGCGAATTACATTGCTCAGCTCTTGCAAAAAATCCTCGAAGAACCATCCTCTGACCTTGCGGAGAAGCAGAGTTCCAGCGAAGCCTCCCTGAAGCCGGAAGTCATTTTTGAATTTACCTCCATGCATTATTCATGGGCTGGCTGCTGCCGGGGGCCCGCTCCTGTGCCATGGCCTATTTACAGAGCCACTCGTGAATCCATTAGCCGTGAACGCCAGAGAGCCGGTGCTCATCTACAAGCGGCTTCACAGGCACATGAATCCATTCACAAACATAATCACTTTCAGACAACAACGACGACAGCAGATGGGATTTTTTAACCTGGCTGCGTCTGACAGGGCGATTGTATCGCCGCCCCATTGATGAGCAAACGTGGAGGAGAATGGACACGACGCTCAGACAATCTGAAGGATTACGGGCTAGATTTTACCAACTGTTTGGCCACAGAGGTGCTACAACACTAGCCAGTCCGTGGACATTCATGGTCCCCTCAGGATGAATCGCGTTGGTGACCACTCACGTTTCTCAGTTTGTCCAATATTTATGTTTAAGACTAAATACATGTGAAACTAGTGACTTTCTGTGCCAATTAGCAAATGTTAGCACACAAATCTGAGTTGGTTAACACGGTGAACAATATACCTGCTTAACATCGGCACCTTAGCTCTGTCCTTGTGAGCTTGTAAGCATGCTGATGTCAGCATGCCGATGTTAGCATTCGGCTGGAAGCATTCATGGCACGTTAGCAGTCACTCACTCATCTCAGGAGGTTCTCACCACTGCCAGTCGCAGTCACGTCATTTAAAACAGCGAAAACAGCTGCTTCTATGGCGTTTGCTAGTTAACAAACTGTTTATGGCTCAGTTAAACAGTCTCTCACGTCCATGGTGGATTTTATGTTAAAGTAAAACCCGGGGACTGTGGCCTGCAGCCATTTTGTCAGCAGGCAGTTGACACTTTTGTCACCAAGTGTGAGACATTGTCGGTGCCAGACTCGTGATTAAGGTTTACACAATATGTCACGGACACCGCGGGAGTCTCGCGTCCTTGTGGAGCAGCTCGTCAGCATGCCGTCAGACTCTTGGTCTCGCTAAATCTCTAGAAGCCTCGAGCCCAAATGGTCTGAGCTGCCTCTGACTTTTCCGCCAACGCTGCGAGCTCATCGGAGCCCGGGAGCTGGGCCTCTGAGGAGATGGGGAACGACCGGCTTCTAATCCTGAGGTTCAATGGAAAGCACCGCATGAGTGGGTTCAGGTGGAGCGAGGTCATTGTCGGCGGCTGTTAGCAAGCACATGGTTGGCCAGCCACAGCGCCGGCCCCGGGCCCCAGACCCTGGCCCCCAGCCCCCGGCCCCAGCCCTGGCCCCCAGCCCCCGGCCCCGCAGACTGCTGCATGGGTCATCACACCGGGTGAAGGTCATGAAAAGGCTTCTGTACAAAACAAGAGGTTTCATTCTCAAAACAGGGAGACCGAATAAAGTGCACAATAAACAATACAGTTATGTAACACAGGCAGTGATACTAATCTCAGGGCAGGTGTCAAAGTGGGAAAAATGAGTCACCACGTTCACACAGACGCCACAGCTGCCCACCAAGGTCTTTGCTTTTATGAAAAACATTGCTTATTGTTCCACTAACAACACCTGAGAGGACATTCATCTCTGTTATTATTGGTGCAGTAAACGCTGATGACGCTCTCCAAGATATGAAGGTTTTCAAAAAGTGGCAGGCAACACCTGCACTGATGAGACCAATGCCCCATTCAGGCTGGAGGGGGGGTCAATCTGTGGGGGTCAACCCCCATCAGCCCGGCAGCGGTGACCAGGCAATGCAGGCAGGAACAGAAATTAGACAGTGATTGGCTACAGACATTTAATGGTCATTTAAAAGACCAAAGAAACAACAGGGATGGGGGGGGTGTCAGTGTGCAGGCGTGGGCAGCGAAGGGAGAGTGAGAGGAACTGAAACTCTTCTATTTGGTGATTATTGGATGTAATTTACTATAATCCTGTGGTTTATTAGTGAAGGGCACAAGACACACAGTAGACAGGGAGGCAGAGGGACAGCTGCCTCATATGCATGTGTCCAACACAGATGGGAGATGTATGACTGCAGTGCTCACTGAGAAGAAAGCCAATCTCAACGTGGTTTGTTTTGGACCTTTGGCAGCTGTGGGGGAGTAAATGTAAAAATTGTTCCGCTTGTCATAATATGCTCAAACCGGCAATGCTACTGTGCTGTGTAACTTTCATCTTTGTTCTGTACGAGCACGTTGGTGGAAGAGTTAAGAACGCAGCAACATTGGATCGATCTGATAGAAGAACTCCCTCAGCCGAGCACCCACGTATTCATCTGCTATGCAGGGATTTTTAGCTGTGCACACATCACCCACCACCCTAAAAATACTCCCTGTTTTCCACAACAATATGCCATGTTTGGTATCCTTCCTCAGAGAGCTGCTGCTGCCACTGGCATGCGTTTTGTCAAATTTCAGATAAATGCTGGTCACCTGGCAACATCCAGTAAACTCACTGTAGCACATGCTGAGCTGAGTGGGTCAGCAGAGCTAGCCCTCCGATGGGGCCACATGGTGGCCTGTGTTCTCTCACCGGGGCGGTATCCTTCAACCAGCAGAAATAACCGGCCTCTCTCTAATTTATCTGCCCATACTTCCTGATTCCTGAACATATAACATCAGCTATCTGTTTCCTTCCTGGGATCTGGGTTGACTGATCAGAACCGTCTCACAATTTGTTTGAAGCCAAAAAAAACTGACAGGGTGGAGCTGAGGGTGGATGAGCAGGAGCCAGAGAGTGATTTGCTGAGACTCCTGTCAATGAAACAAACGCACTGCAAAAAACTCTCATCATCAACATCTTTTGAACCGGTTTTACAGATGCAGATTGGCAGTGGTAGCGCTCAGCCTGTGAGAACAGGTGTATCATCTTAACTCTGTCACCAGGTTTATCTGGTCTAGGACGAATCCTGTGTTAAAAGCCGGAGATCTTAGAGTTTGAAAGACTGATCAAGGAGCCCAACGAGAAATCTGTCTCTTCTCAGTCTCAGAACTCTTTGGCGGAGTAAAGCTAAATCACCGGAGAAACAACGACTCTGAATGTAGCCAGCAAGAGAAACCAAGACCTGTGGAGAAGAAACATTTAACTTCGATACATCTAGCTCCATGGGGCCGTCATCTGGAGGCTGGTGCCTTACAAGACCTATTTGCTAATGTTGTTTTGCATTAAAAAAAATTAAAAGAATAGCTCGACACTTTGGGAAATATGGTCCTGTGTTGTCTCTGTGAGAGTTAGATAAGATGATTGATACCATGTCATCAAATACAAACCTAGAATTGGGGGCGATTAGCTTAGCTTAGCATAAAGACCATAAACAGGCAGCTAGCATACTTTGGTTTAATCTGCTTAAAAACAGCAATGTCAAATTGACAGGAAATCGTCAGATGTAACCAGAAACTGAAGAACAACAACCAGTTGTCTGATCAGCATTTATATTGTTTTCCAGGTGACTTCATGCTGACGACAAGGTGCCCGGTCATCACTGTGAACAGTCAAGAAAGGCTTACAACTTCCCGTGAAATGACAAACTGTTGGTGAGCTCCAGAGGCACCGTAAGGTGCAGGTCAGCTAAGTGCTTCCCCTGCTCCCAGTCTTTATGCCAGGCTATGCTAATCACCCCCAGCCCCAGCTCCATACACAGATGTGAGGATGCTGTTGTAAACATATCAACGAGCTCGCCATTCCTCTAAAAGTTGCTCTCAGCTGTGGTGCAGGGGGTTAAGCCTGTTGTTCACTGTCCGGAGGTTCGGTGGTTCAATACCCCGGCTGGAAGTGTCCTTGGGCAAGATACCGAATTGTCTTGGATGAACGTGCGCATGAACGGGAATGTGGCAGTGGTGGAGAGTGTCGATAAGACTAGAAAAGTGCTATGTAAGTGCATGAGAGTGTTTACGTAACAAACATAGACACTATACAGTCGACTTAAATGTCAATCCTCGGACAGGGTTCTGTCTGGGTCGGGTTGGAGTGTAACCGAACCGAGCAGAGACCAACAGAGGTGTCTGGTAAGGCCATGAGGAGTCAGCAGATTGTCGGCCACACAGACAGGCCGGCTGGCAACCGGAGGAGGCAGCGCTTCAAAATCTCTGAGTCATCGCCTGGCTTCCTTTGATTGCTGACACCCTGCCACCACCTCCTCCTTCTCCTCTGTTGTTTCAGCCATCATTCTCACTGACAGCACATGCAAATAGAGCTGTCAGGCAGCAGTTGCTAAGTGGGAGAACCCCCCCCCCCTTGTGAGTCCTGGTGGGGGGGAGCAGTGACGACACAGACAATGCAGCGAGTTCATTAGTGGGTAGGGCAGGAGCAAAGATATTCGAGAGGACACAGTGGGGATTCGATAGGAACACAAATGTAGTGATCTTTATATCTGTGGTCAAATGACAGAGGAGCTGGATCTGGTTTCTCCTGGGGCAGAGAAAGTCTGAAAAAAAAAACCAAAGCTCAGCAGCTGAAAATGAAAAAAAGCCTCCTGACCTTTCTGTCTTCAGGACCTTTAGAGGTTTAGATTATTTTCTGAATAATAAGACATGATGCAGGAGGTGAGTTCTGTGCAGATGACACAAAAAATAAATAATTTCTATTAAAGGAGAAAAGAACCAAAAGTGACAAAAAGTCATCGACAATGCTGACACAAAAGGGATCAGTTTTCACCAGTGATGTGAAAGTGATTTGTCTATTTATAGCTCCGGCTCCATTTATGCAGCCTAAGATTGGCAGCAAAAAGAAAGATGATAAAGAGTGACAGAGGGAGGTTGTATACTTGGTCTAATATTTCCCATCCAACCTAGTTTAAAGTCAGCGCATGTAATGATAATTAGCTGAGTCAGAGCAACTTCACCAAGCTGATTTTCTGTTTGTGAGAAACTGGGCTTATTCCCCAGCTAATCAGGTCACTATAGCACAGGTTATTTGTCAATGAAGTTGTTTGTTAGGTCAAGAAACTCAAAGCTTCATTCCAAACCTCTTAATCTCTGCCACCATCCAGAGTTTGACGGACCGATCAGAGTTCAAATCTTTCTGCCGGTGGAGAAACAGTCGACCAGTCTCAGTCACTCGGTGTAGGAGCTCAGTCTATACTATCCTGTCGTCGCCCTCCATAGCTTGCTAGCTACCTGGTCACAGTCGAGACAAACAGCGACAGGTGACAAAGACCGATGAGGCTGTTGCAGTCGTAAGCCGATTAATGGAAATCAACCTGGACAAATTGACAAGTTGACAAATTCCCTTGATCGAGTGGACTACCAGCAAAAACCACCACAGCCTCCGTCCCAAATCCATCACTTGATGCTGATTGGTTAGAGTCTGTGAGACTGGGCATTGACCAGAGTCTCGTTGAAATGTGGTAAATGTTGGAACCAGTGTTTCTGGAACTTACCTGCACCAGGACATAAGTTAGGATACCTCAGCTTTGACTTTGATTATTTTTTTAAAGTTCTCTCTCAAGTGTTCTGCAACTTTTCAGAAGAACAATAATGAATCACGAAAGTATTTTTAAGGTGGTATTATTATTTTTTGGGCATTTGGGGGCAACAGAGCAAGCTGTAATTTAACATGGCTGAAGGGCTAGCAAACCATTGTCTGTTTACACGTCCATCAGATGTGGAGGAACATCGGCCTCATTTAAAGATGTGTTCCTGGCCTCCTGATGAATGAAAAGCTCGTTTTTTTTTAGCTCAGTTTTTGGTCTCCACCAGCTGCTGAAGGACACATCTGCCTCTGTACCCGTTTCCTGCTCCGTGTCTACCAGTTGGTCGATAGCTGTGTCCGTCTGCAGTTTGGTACTGGACACCTGGTGAGGATTCTGCCACTACTGGCGATACCCTTCACACTATGGACGGTCACTTTACCTGTTAATAAAAATCACCAAGTGCAGCTTTAAATCTGACTTAGCTTTTGAGTCAAGTTTTCAAAGGCTAAACATCATGCTTTACATTTGAAAGCTTAAACACTATTTCCTCCATTGATTGAAATAACACTTTCACTTTAACTGTGTTTTCTAGTGCAACGTCCCCTCGGTTATGTCCTACCTTGGAAAAGCTTGCATGTTGGTGGTAGATATAGGGTTTTCTAACTGGGTCCTGGACTGGTAAAGCCCTCGACCATCTTTCACAGAAAAGGGACACATGACACCCACAGGGAATCTGTGACGTGTGGACGTCATCTGGTTGAAGGAAACAAGGAGACAACAGGTGAGAGAGACGGAACCGGACAACATCACTGATAACTGGTAGAGTCCAGCCCACTGGATGAAATGTTTTCCACTGACCTGAACATAACTGAGATGGAGAGTGACAGTGCAAAAGCTGCAGCTCTCCTAACAGAATCTTAATCTGAGCCTCTGCGTCTCCAACATCCTTCAAAGGTCAGAGATCGTCAAGCCAGACAAACGGCGTCCTGGCTCCGGACTTGCAGACCCACAGTAAACACCATCCGGAGCAGCCTCTGTTAAAAATGCTGCAGTGATGAAACGTAATCTGAACACACAGTGCCGTGTTGATGATCTGGCCTGCTCCGCCTTTTGTTTTATCACGATGGGACGCTAGCCGAGAGAAACCTGAGACAGGACCCAGGAGTCTATTAATGAAACACAGAGGGTTGATGTGTGCAGAGACTTTGTCTTTGGTTATGTTTCTGAATCAGGAGGGGACTGACAGATGTAGTTCATCACCACCAGACCTGGGTCATAAAGTGGGGACAGACAATTCTCAGCTTCAGTCCAAGTGGAAAATAAACTTTCTGAACGTATTCTCTAAATTTTCAAACACAGAAAGGTGCTTTTTTCATGCCAGTGACAAAGTTCTGGGGATGGTCCACCACTTCAGTACAGACTAAAAGATGTCAGAGACATTCATGATGCAGAGAATGAATCCTAATGACGTGGATTGCCTGACTCAAGAACCAATAGACAGTAGATCAAAATTTGGTCCAGTGACATTTCTCAACATTTACTTAATGAATTCCATAAAAAAATAGTCCCCAGAGGATAATTCCTACTGATTTTGGTTTGATTTTGATC
The DNA here is from genome assembly GCA_016859345.1 of Istiophorus platypterus. Classification (NCBI taxonomy): domain Eukaryota; kingdom Metazoa; phylum Chordata; class Actinopteri; order Istiophoriformes; family Istiophoridae; genus Istiophorus; species Istiophorus platypterus. The sequence goes on from CM029130.1 coordinate 19,055,732, forward strand.
CCCTGGGTTTTTCCCTTAGCACCACCATGAGGCTTACGTTTGAGATGAATGAAGTGAAATGTCCCAATAACCATTGGATGGATCACCATCATATTTGGTGCAGACATTCATGTTCCCCTCAGGACAAGGCGTAATAACTCTAGTGATCCATCACGAGTGCCGTCGCAAGAGAAACTAAGATTTTGAACATGCTAAACATCAGCAGGTAAGCATTGTCGTCAAGCTGTCGTTAATGTTTAGCGCCAAGCACTGCTAGCATGGCTGTAGGTCTTTCTGGTGAATCACTTGGTTGATTAATAACACTGTAATCTGTCTGACCTGTTTCATAATCAAAAATCATTCTTAAGTTGGTCCCTATAATAAAAACAGTTTAATGTTTTTGATACCATTGCTAATTCTTACACTAACCCTTAATCTAAAAGTGGTATTATGAGTGTTTCTGTCAGTGCCTTCAGTTAACATCCACCCTCCTCCTTTGTCAACCGCTCATCTTCTGTGTTGGATTTTCCAACAAACCTGCATGTGACCGAGATGCTGGTGCATTTGCTGTTTCCCGTACGAGGCTGTTTTTCGGTCAAACGCTACTCGAGTGAAAAGCTGATGTAGACGGCAAGAGTGCGAACGTCTGACCCGCATAGGCTCATCAGCTGTCTCTGCTAATGTCAGCTCCAAATGTCACTTCTATAGGATCAACGCCCGTGTCACCTCGTCAACAGATGTGTCCTTAGGCAATGCATATGTTTCCCCAAACAGATATACCAATTACTTGCCGTATCACCCGCTGTCAGGAGCTATATTCGGTACCATTGCTCAGGCTTTTGCACAGAAAGGAGAAATTTTCATAGGATTCCAGTCTGACAATCATAAGGATGTAATGAACCCAGAAGATCCCAGGGGGAATTGCCCGGAGTAGCAGCACATCTGCTTAGAGGTGTGTTCGAGTGAGTTGTGTTCGGAGAGAAGGGAACGGCAGAGGCAGGCAGGCAGCTGTACTTATAGGGGTTCCCCAAAGCAATTCCTCCTTCTAAAAATAGCTGCCGCTCTGCCAACCTGGACGAGTGGTAAAAAAAAAAAAAGTAACTATCACTATTCAAGGCATGCATTAAAATGAAAAGAGAGAGACGGGGAGGGGGGGGCAAAGACAGTTGTCATTGCCAGCAATTACATCTCGTTAGAACGTTGAGAAATCCATCTAATTAAACCAAAGCACACACGATGTCTGGTGGTCATTCGAGGTCCAGGAGGAAAATGCACTACGATACTGTGAAAAAATAACCCAGAACAAAGATAGTCCCCACACACAATTATCGTGAACAGGCTTTTTTTGCTCTTGTAATGTTGCTTCAGTTACATGTCACACTTTTCCTATCTTTGACCCAGATGTTAGGAGGCAGCAGCAGAGCGAGATGAAGTGCAAAGAGCTGATTATATGGACGGCGCTGCCCTGAGCGTCAGCTTGGTCGCTTGATAGTGTGTTCATGTCTGTGTTGTCAGGGGCAGGCGGGGAAAGAAAAAACAAAAAACAAAAAAATCATAATAAAAAGACGACTAAATGCTCCGCTAATCCGGCCGTGAATGAGAGCGGCTCGCTGCAGCAGTTCCTTTATGCTCTGTCGATTCCACAGGGGGATAAACACAATGCTGAGCCAGCACCCAGCACAACCCCCCAGCCCCCTCAGCCCCGCCGCACTGCAAGCACTGCGGATTACCTCATTTATGTCTGTTAACCCGTTTAAGCCTGCCGGCAACTACGACTGCCTGAGCGGGCAGAGGGCTATCGGGTGACGTAACGCCCCCCCCTGGCGGCCGCCCTGGAGGTCCACCGCTCTTCCTGTCCGGCCGTCCGACACATGGTGGTTGAAAAAAAAGCAGCTTTGATTTCAGTGTTTCCTTTGACTGGAGACTGACCAATGTGATCGATGAGGGGCTGAGACACAGCAAATGTTTTTTCTATCAATAACAACCAGATGTTAAAAGCTGTGTTTTTAACACAAAACACGTCTGTAGCCACTTCATTTAGTGAAGTTGTAGCCTAAAGTCCTGATCTGCTCCTGAGCTCCTCTCTCTTGCCTCCTCAGCTCCTCTCTCCTACCTCCTCAGCTCCTGATCTCCTGCCTCCATAGCTCCTGTCTCCCCAGCTCCTGCCTCCTCAGCTTCTGATCTCGTGTCTCCTCAGCTCCTGACCTCCTCTCTACTGCCTCCTCAGCTCCTAATCGCCTGCCTCCTCAGCTTCTGCCTCCTGTCTCCTGCCTCCCCAGCTCCTCTCCCCTACCTCCTCAGCTCCTGATCTCCTGCCTCCTGAGCTCCTGTCTCCTCTGCTCCTGCCTCCTCAGCTTCTGATCTCATGTCTCCTCAGCTCCTGACCTCCTCTCTCCTGCCTCCTCAGCTCCTGATCTCCTGCCTCCTCAGCTTCTGCCTCCTGTCTCCTGCCTCCTCAGCTCCTTTCTCCTACCTCCTGAGCTCCTGATCTCCTGCCTCCTGATCTCGTCTCTCCTCAGCTCGTGCCTCCTCAGCTTCTGATGTCATGTCTCCTCAGCTCCTGATCTCCTGCCTCCTCAGCTTCTGCCTCCTGTCTCCTGTCTCCTCAGCTCCTGCCTCCTCAGCTTCTGATCTCCTGCCTCCTCAGCTTCTGCCTCCTGTCTCCTGCCTCCCCAGCTCCTCTCCCCTTCCCCCCTCAGCTTCTGATCTCCTGCCTCCTGAGCTCCTGATCTCCTGTCTCCTCAGCTCCTGCCTCCTCAGCTTCTGATGTCATGTCTCCTCAGCTCCTGACCTCCTCTCTCCTGCCTCCTCAGTTTCTGCCTCCTGTCTCCTGCCTCCCCAGCTCCTCACCCCTACCTCCTGAGCTCCTGATCTCCTGCCTCCTCAGCTCCTGATCTCCTGCCTTCTGCCTCCCCAGCTCCTGCCTCCTATCCATCCCCTTCCTCTCCTCCTCAGACTCGTTGTTCTGCTTTTGGCCACAAGATGTCCCTGGACCTTTTCCCTCTTCCACTTGATCCCCTGTTTTTCTATTTGTAATCACCTACAGTCGTTTCCCTGCCCAGTCACCTGATCACTGATCCCTCTCGTCAACCTGCTACCTTCTACCTCTACCTCCCTGTTGTCTCTCCCTGGATACCTACCTGGAACCGCCCCTTCTGTCCACCGGTCTAAGCCTGTTTTCACTGATTATCGGCTACTTTTTGACCCATCTTGTGTTCTCCTGTGCCGCTATGCAGAATGGAAAAAGGAAAAACCCCGGTAATGTGCATAAGGAGGTCAGCCTTACCTGACTGCCTTAGGACTGTATAAACGCCCCCGTTTCCCGGCCACCCTCCCAGTCGGCCAGCATTCAGCCTGCACCTCCGCCTGCTCTCCGCCTGCAGCCTTCCTGTCTTGACCCAGCAAGTCTACTGTCTGCTTCTGTTCCTGAACCAGCCAGATTCCTGTCTTATCTAGACCTTGAAGACCTTGAGCAGTCCCCTTTCTTTAGGACTCACCTGGCTGTTTCCCTAGGGGTCAGAGCCCCTCATCAATCCCCCAAGATGACCGGCACCATGGAGACTCTGCTGTCTGGCAATGCCCAGACGGACCCCAAGTTGGATCTTGAATTGGGGCTCCCGTACGACATCCTGACTATTCCAACATCAAGCCTGGTCCTTGTCTCCAGTTGGCAGTCCTGCTGACATGCTGCCTCCCAGACACAGGTCAACCTGTCTGATGTCCTGGCTTCCAGTCTCAGTTGCAGCCGGTTCTCGGCTTCAGCTGTCAGTTGTCCTCCTGTCACTGCCTGCCTCCTCCAGAGCATGGAAATCCTTCAGGAGGATCCCGCCACCTGAATTTGATCATCCTGGGAAAAGTCTTGCTCTGATAAAACTTAATTTATACGGTAACTGCCCTCATGTTGCGTACTTAGCAGCTTGTTAGCTAACTAGCACGTGAGCTGCTAGATACCAAAACTTTTTGTCCAAATTCAATCCAAGGGTCCAAAGATCATCAATAATCCAATATCTAGAACTGCGCCCAGAATGTGGATGGGTGTTTAAGAGTTAAAATGAAATCGTTTTGGGGCAGAGACCACTCTTGGCCCCTGACAGGGCCGCTTACAGCTCACTGTCTCCGGTCAGAACTGATGTCTTTCCTCAAACAGCTCTTTCTTCGTTCCAGCTATAAATGCGGACAGCATTAGCCAAGCCTCATGATAAAATGTAGTTTTTGTGTAGCAATGTATTTCTATTGTTAGACATAAACTTACTACATCAACTCAAAGTATTGAAGCTCTCTAAAGCCCCCACACAAAACAAGTGTTTATGTCAGGTCTATTCATTGTGTGCAGCCTTACTGAACAACTGGTTTCACACAATGACAGAGCATGTGAATGCGAACCATCATTAATGATCAGTTTTAAAACCACTCGTCCTCCTCCACCAACTACAGGGTCGAGCCTCTAAATAGGCCTTTTTCTGATAAATAAATGAAGAGGTTGTCTGAATAAATGCACAACTTCTCTGTATGAAGCAAAGTTTAGTCAGTGTGTTTGTGTGTGCGGTCTATGAGTGGAAGCTTATCTAAATGTACCATGCCAGCGTTTTCGTCCGACCTCTTTATACGGTGGAGAACCGGGCTCGACGTACGTCCACTGATGCAGTGGTGTTACCGTGGAGTCACACCCGGCGACATCAGGCTGACAGCCTGTTGCCAGGACGATGCCAGGGGAGGCGGAGTCTGTGCGGAGGCCTGAGGAGAAGGACACTGACAGCACACAGAGGAAGGCAGATTACATAATGATAAACAAACATTAGGTATTTCCCTTCTGCCCTCCTTCCCCTTCCTTGTTTCCTTCCCTTTTCAAGTCTCCTTCTCCTTCATTCACTTGTCCCACTTATTATTTCTCCTTTTTACCTTTCCTTGCTCCCTCCTTCCTTTTCTTTCCTCCCCCGTGTTTCCTGCCTTGTACCTTCTCTGCTTTTCACCTTCCTTTTTTCTTTCCTCCTCTCCATTCACATTCCCTCTTCCCCCCCACCCCCCAATATACTTGTTCACTTCCCTTTGCTCCTTTCCTTGCTTTATATCCTCTGTCTACCGCTCCCTGTACCCCCCCCCCCCCCCGGTTCCTCTCTAGCCTTGAAGGGAAGCCAGCCAGTCGTCAGGATGATGTCTCCTAGCAACAGTGACATCCAACCCATCCGGCATCAGGATGAACCAAATTTAATTTTTGGAGGAGGGAGACTGTGATTGAAAAGGAGAGGAAGGGGGAGGAGGGGTTACAGGAAGGGTAATACCCAGTTTTTGAAAATGCTACAGTTTTATACCTGATGTCGACAACAGTGTTAATTTAAACACTAACTACAGTGATGGTGGCTTCAGTCTGTCCTCGTCCACATGTTAAACACTTTACATTGTCAGTAAACACGATGGTTCCAAAGTAAAACATGAAGATGGCGGAGGGATATAGAGGTCGTGATAAGTCCCCTGTTAATGGTCAAGGGAAACATCGGATGTGTCCCGGTCTAATCAGTGTCTCAGAAAGAAAACTCTTCTTGATGGATTCGATATGTTTCCAGTGTTCGGTACAGAAAAGCGAAGCCAGTAGCCATTGACTCAGAACAGGCTCCTGTCTCTTTCTGGATGCTGCTGTGTCACTGGTAAAGACACAGTTATTGCTAGAACGGCAGGAAGGTCAAATCCATTATCTCTACCTGAGGTCAGAGGTCAGCCACAGACCGTCTGGATCTGATCTGGATTCAGTATAGTAGGTAAATAAACATGCCATCTCTGCAATGTTCTCAGGAAATAAATCATCCTTACTTGGGAAAATCTTATGAAAGACTGATGCTGCCTGATGTTCAAGATTTTAACCATCAGTCCCTCATTTTTGTTGGTTTTGAACATTTCACCGTTTAATGCTCTGCAGGGTCAATGTGACAACGTGGATCACAACAGTATTGCTCATATATCTTCTGTGGCGTTAAACTGTTCTGCATGAAATGAACAGCAGTGATTGTTACTGTTGCATCAATGTGTTAATGCTTCCTGATTATTGCAGGAGTGTGTGTGTGTGTGTCCAAGGACAGGACAGAGGTCAGTGTCCACTCGTCATGTGTGGACAAGCCGTGGCTCAACTGGCGGAAGTGTGTGTATATGTGTGTGTATGTGTATGTGTATGTGTGTGGGGGGGCAAGATTCTAAACCTTTACACAGCTTTTTTTTTCTCCATTAGCCACCATTTTGTCTTTAGGAGTCACATGTTTACCGCTTTTATCAACTGGTACAACAGTCCATAATCAGTTAAACCCGATTTACACAACCTGCACAGCCTCACCCGGCAGACACAAAATGTCAGCAGCTAGCGAGGATCAGGCTTTTATTATGGTACAGAGCCAGGGGTTTTTCTTAGGAGGTGGTAGAGACCAAAGCAAAGCTAGAACAAGTCTGAACACTTGATATACATTAATCAGGTGACCAGCAAAAAATTCCAACGAGGCGATGGTGTTTCTTCGTCCCTGAGCCAATAAGACTTTAAAAGGTGATGGCAGGTCAGGCCTGAGAGCTCCTCTGCCCCCTAGTGGCCAAATTTCCACTTATGTCCCTTTATGCATCAGCTGTTTAGAAATGAGGCAGATTTTTCCCTTGTTTCTTCATATTAAAATAATGTTCCTGTTATGTCATTGGGTCCATTTGTCTATCAGTAAGCAGCACATCTCAGACACCACTTTACAGTCCAGTGACAGCTGGTGAAAGGTAATGATTGCTGAACTGATGTTGGTGTTGATGGTGCTGAGAAAACCCTGTGGACATTTATAAAGCACGCAGTTATTTTATTCAAGGCAGGATATTAACTATTCATTTGTAATTCAAAGATAAATTCATACCTTCCAAATGTGTGCCACAGTAATCACATCTCAAGAGTAACTGAGAGAGTTTTCTAAATGTCTAGAGGATTAAAAATGAGTGTTATCAATAAATGTCAATACTTTTAAACAAATATTCAGAAAATTGTAACGTTTTAATGAGTTTTGTTGTGAATATGCAGACATGGTGGCCAACAGCAGGTTCCTCTCTGAAGATTTCTGAGTCTGGACAGGTTCACTGGTCTGGTCACCGCATCACCTGGAAGCGAGTTCTGCAGGAACAGCATCGCTCAGCACTGGAACGTTGGCGTCCACCACCGGTGACTGGTGTGTACAGAGCTGCTCTATCAGGAGACCACCGATGTGCATGTCCACATCTTCATGTCCTTCACGCCTTGCCAGAGGGTCACCAGGCTGAGGAGAGCGCACTGATCCTGGGGAGAACTCCAGAGGGACCTGCTCCACCCCGCCATGAACCCAACCAGATCACGAGAGACATCGCACTGCTCGGGTTGAAGAAGACGATGAAGGAACAGCAAGGAGGCGATGTTCACTGGTGATCCAGGGGAGGTGGCCGAGGACTGAGCTAATCAAATGGCGGAGCTTGGCCAGGACGAGGTGGGTGAAGGGAAGGCAGCTGTCCTTACTTCAGCCTCCGTCTCAGTGATGGAGGTAACCGATGAGGGGTCTCATCTCAGTCCCACACATCTGACTCTTCATTAGTTTTGATGGGACTTTACACATAAAGAAAAAAACTTTAAACAAATAATTCAAAGTTGATTCATTAATGGAACTGAACTGAATATTAAACCGTTTGGTAAACGACGGTTTCTCTCCCTTCTTCCCTCCCTCCAACACCAGAGTGTTGATGCAAAGCAGTTGGAGCAGAGAGGAAAAGGGGGAGAGTGAGGATTGATATCAGATGTTTTGAAGTTACCCGAGAGGGACAGGAAGGACAGTTCCGGTGTCTCAACCTTCATCAATGTCCTCGGCTGAGGAGAGGACACCGGGGATACCTGGCCGGCGTCTGGACAGACCAGGGCTGTTCCGCCTCACCTGGAGATCACCTTCAAAGATGTTCTCTGGAGACATTCAAGAACCGGTTTTTATTCTGGTTTTCTTACATTCTCATGAACTAAACTATATGTTTAATCTCATTGAGAATTAACGTTAAACATTGAACAGAACCTTTAATAGATATTGTATCACTGTTAATAAGTGTGATTTTCATTTACAATTCTAAGTAATTAGAGAAGTACAAAAGTTATATTTCAAAACATTACTGTAAATACAGCGTTTTGTTTAAAGGCTGAGATCTGAAGCCTGTATATTTACATGTAACAGACAAAGTGTCTGGTCTCTTTTAATTATTGGTTCATGTTCTTTGTGATGATTCATAAATAAAGCAATACTGAATTAAAAATTGTGGAAACCATAGAATAAGAACACAAGATAAAGCCGCATCACTGTCAAAGCTTAATGTTGTTTCAGCACAGTCTTTAAACTCTGGTTTGCATCTTGCTTAAGAGATGATCCCTGCATATGAAGCAGCAACAGATGACAGGCAACCGTCAACAGACGACAAGCCAACGTCAACAGACAACCATCAACCGTTCAACCTTGACTGTCTGTGGCCTCCAGTTTGAACCAGCTGGTCCTAGGCTGGGAGAAGACTCTACATCTCCCTCTAGTGGTGGCTGAGCTGTTCTACACTGAACCTAATGATCCTCTTTGGTGATTTCATCACTTGACACAATTGCACTTCATTTACGAAGCCAAATGAAATCTAAAACATTATTTCATTCAGTGACTTCAACATTTTAATGTCACAGGCTTATTAGGGCCAATATGTGGCCACTGGGGTCAGTGTACATGCATCTGAATGATCATTTTAAATACATTTATAATTTTTTAATGTTTTCTAATTCTAGTATACTAATTATTACTAGTCCTTTAGTAAAGTATATAGAATGGTTGTTTATGAAGAATAAAACCTTTTAATGCTAAAGTCCAGAAAGTAGTTCTCTGCAACAAAAAGCAAAACACAAACTTAAACTATAAACTCAGCTGTCAGTTTATTAGGAACACCTAGTAAAACAATACAGTCTAATACAACAGTGCTGTATTAAATCCTCCTTCATGAAGTTTGTGATGTTCAGTTTATCATGAACTTGTATTAAATAGAGTTGAGTCACCTTAGTGATAATGTTGGAAAATGATCATAATGTTCAATCAACACATCTTTAATAGTTTAAACACAGACACTGACGAACATTAGAACCTTCATGACGGAGGATTATTATATCCAACTGTTTTAGTTTTAACAAGGTGTTCCTAATAAACTGACGACTCAGTGTATATTTCAGTGGTAAAATTCAAAATGGCTGCCTGAAGGCTGCTCCAGTCTTAAGCAGATTTGTTCTTTCGACTGTTGTCAGCTCCAGTATTAAATGAGAGGAAAGAAAAAAAAGACTCCTTATTCATCTTGTTACTTTTTGGTAAATCTTCAGTTACTTTGTAAAAGGGAAAAAGATAAAAGATTAAAAGTGTAGCAAGCAAACTAAATATAATCTGGATTAAAGCTATAGAATTGTAAACCAATTCTCGTTTTCCTTCATCCACACTGATTTCATTCATGTCAGGGTTGTTTCAACCCACTTTCATTTTATGGATCTTGTTACTCTGATGTTGTTCTTTTCTTCAGTCTTTTAATTTTCAGCCACATGTTCCTCTATGCTATCCCTTCTGCTTTGACCTCTGCGGGATATTTTATTAATTTACATAATGATGCCTGGTTCATGTTCAGGTCTGCACTTTATCACTGTCAAACCTCTTTGCAGTTAAATGATTACTCATAAAAGGACAGATAACCGAGGCAATCTATCAATATTTAATCTATATCTAAACAATGACAGTTACGACCCCTCATGTAATATCACTAAATACAGAGATTAATAAATGCTTTGCACCAGGATGTGTTAAACCAAACAGAGAGAAATCACCAGAGTGTCATTTGTTTTTATTCTGTTTTGTTACATGTGACCATAAACCTGTAAGAAGTTATAGTTGCCATGGAGATATAGTAAATATACTCAGGTACTCATAGGAAAAAAGGTTAAGTGTGTGTGGTGGGGGGTGGGGGCAGTTGACAGTGTGCACAAGTTGAGGACAGTTGCTCATGTGTGATGTCAAGTAATGAGGAGAGGAATAAAATCAACTGTATCAAATTAAATTCGTCTTTGAAAAACAACATGAAACAGTGGAAGAGATCATCGATCTAATGCTACAATCAGAAAAAATCCAACATGAGCCCACATACAAAATAGAAATAAATAAAATGAAGCGTTTTACAGACACAATGACAACAGACAGCGGAGATGTTTATTTCCCTCGGGGTTTGGTGTGTGAGAGTGAGAGAGAGAGAGAGAGGAGGACAACAGTGGAGACCAGAGGTCTCTCTCTCTCTCTCTCTCTCTTCTGTGGCAGGAATCAGCATCCGGAGACCTACAGGTGCGTTACTATGGCAACGCTTTAGGAGAGGAGGCAGGAACGGGTTGGGGGTGGGGGGTGGGGTGAAGCCGTGGAACTGAGTCAGACTGTCTCTAAGGCTTCATATGGCACGTTCACTCTAAAACACTACGGTGACTGCAGCTGCAGCCAGAGTCCTAGAGTCCCAGTCCTGGCTTTTAAAGTGGGTGAGGGGGTGATGCTTTTATTCCGGATCATTCTCTTCACTGTTCATTCACCTTGAGACTCGGACTCTGGCCACATCCGTCTGCCCCCCCCCCATCCCTGCTGTCCTCATATCACCTCGGCTAACCCCCCGTCTACCCCCTCCCCAGTCCAGCTCTAGAAGGCACTGGTTTATACTTATTTCTCCACATTCTAACAACTGGATTCTCGATTTAAGATGAGAGATTGAGGCAATGAGGATACACAAAGATTAAAATACAGATACACGCGGGCCAGCCGGGTAATTTATGGGGGGGGGGCAGCTGGCTCCCAACGATGCTACCGGTTTTTATGATTACCTGTGTTAGCGTTACAAAATATCATCGCGTAACAGTCTGCTGACGGCGGAGGCAATCGGATATGTAAACGTCGACAAGGCTAACATCATGACAGGCGAAGACATGTACAAAATGTTCCAACGGGTCCATCAGTGGGTCTCACCTTTTCCAGTGGTCTCGGTCAGTAGTTACTCACTTGTGTCGCAGAAGAAAACGGACTGTGTGGTAAAAAGGTCAGGTATGAGCTCTAGTACGCTGCCTTCATCCTTGGCTGATACTGAAAACATATATAATCCCTTTTCAAGCCAGACCGCAGTGGGAGAATTTGTTTTTCTGGGTAGTCACGACCTCCACTTATACGGTCCTCATAAACCACAGTCCTTTAAGACTGGGAATTTTCAGGTTATTAAGTCCGCAACTTATTTCTGTGGCTTTAAAGTTTTAAAAGCTGCAAGTAACTAGAGCTGAAACACAGCAGTCTTGAGGACAACTGGATAAATTTTTAATGGGAACCTTAATGTGTAGCCCACTAATCTGTTTTTCTCTTTTCGCCCACGTTCATGTGTTTCTCCACAGCGTTGGACAGAAGGACACACAAGGCTGAGAAGACTGGCTTGTGTACAGAGTGCGGTTGCGTCTCTGTCGTGAACCTTGGTGTTTAAATGCCACGTGATTCTCGTGAGGAATGAGTCGTCCCGTTGGATATTTACATAGCCAACGGGCCGACTCTTCCTCTACACATGAGTTTGGCCTGTTCTTGTACTTCTGGAACGGTTCGCTATGGAGACGGTAGCACATGGAAAAGGCCCATCTCCTCCTCTTGCTTGGACCTTACAGAAGCGTCTATCTCTAGTTTTCCTGGTTAACATCTGAGGCTCAAAAGCACTGGAAGCGGCGAAAGTTGCTCTGAACTCAGCCACGGTGGAGCCGCAGTTCCCAGCCGAGTGGAGTGTTGAAGCTCTTCTGCTGCACGGCTCGGTCTGGAGTCTGTTTTACATCTGGAGACCACCGGCTCTCTACCTTTGCCTTTATGGTTGCACTTCACTGCAATTTCAAAACCAAATTCTAAAGATGTAGTTTGAATTTATTTTGGTAATTACACTTAGACGCTCTCTTGCTGTGAGTGAGATAAGACTGGTACCACTCTGCCCTGCTCAATAACTACTACTCTGACCAGTATGTGTTGTTTCCACAGTAACTGGAGGAGTAAACCCTACAGATTCTGTGGGAGGGGTTAATTACTGAGCCTTGGCAGAGTCAGTAGCTGCACGTATTCACCTCTGGACAGAACCAGACTGGCTGAGTGATGGTTCTTAACAGACGGACATGGGAGTGGTATCAACTTTCATCTGACTGTCAAGAAAACAGAGAAGTGCATTTCCTCTTCTATTCCTTTGACATCAGCCTGCGTCTCTTAGCCTCGGCGAGGCTGTGCTCCACTTACAATCTCCTCACTACAAACATGTCACATCCCTTCACCTTAAACCAGGGCAGTGTCACCGAAGCTTACGGAAAATTACAGGAATCAATCAAATCCTCTTTGGCCCCGTGTCGACGCTCCGGACCTCAGAGCAGAAATGTAAAGGTGTTGCCATGTGCACCTGAGTGCAAGTTGAAATGATAAAAAGAATGAGAGTATTAACAATAAAACATTTCCAGTGCATTTGTGCCTTAAAACAAAATACTGTACATAGGGTCCTAAGCACGTGCCCCTCTGTACATGCTACCTACAGTATACAACGACGTGTCAAACATCTGACGGTTTTAAAAACACTGACTTTCTACGCCAAAGGTGAAGTTTTAATATACAGCAGAAATTAGAGCTTCTGTTCCTTTTGATGATATCACTTGTGTTTTTTTTTTTCTTTTTCATCTACTTCCACGTGATTAAACACCAAGCGGATATGAAAGTATGTAATAATAAAAAAATAAAACTCATAGATTTGGACCACTTTGTTTTTTTCTCCCTTATCAATGCTTTTTGTTCCAAGCAGACCCCTGTTCTCAAAGGACACAGCAAGCAAAGAAACAGAACCATAAAAAACATTAAAATTAAAGGTTGGGGGTTGTTTTTCTTTTCTTTTTTTTCCAATCCTTGTCAAAGTCATGGTACTTATCTCCAAGTTAAAAAGGTTCCCTGTCGTTTGAGGTGAAATGTGAATCCACAGAGTAGTTTTACTCCATCAGAAAAATGAAAAAACAAACAAACAAAAAACACCACAAAGAATAGCTAAAAAATGGCTGCTGTCTTCGCCTCTTACGTCAAGGCAAATCAAAAAGCTCCAGAGTGGTAGTCGAGACTTCATCACACCAAAATCTCACCTCTGACGATGCTGCTCCTCTCCGCCTTGAAATCTGTGGATCTGTCAACAGTTCAGGAATGGACCGGTTGATAATAAATAGGAGGTTTGAGGAGTCTCTGTGTTGAAGTCTCCACTTTTCTGGACGTGTGCATTTGGATTGAATAAAGACAGAGAAGAGGAGAGTTGGGGGAGACAGCTGTAGTCACTTATTGTGAAAGGTCAAAGTTCACGTCTCTTAGTACCCCACGGTGACGCCTAAGGCTGAGTGAGCGTGTGTGTGTGTGTGTGTGTGTGAGAGGGCATCACTCTCTCTGTGGGCTGCGGCTGCTACTTGAAGACATAGTTGATCAGGACCTGAAGGAGGATGAGGAGCAGGATGATGACATAGTCACGCTGCTGGAGGAAGGAGCCGCCCTCCGCCCGACCTGCCGCACGGCTCCGCAGCACGCTGATGCTCCTGAAAACACAGAGGCCAAACGTGGGTGAAAAGGTCGGCGTCGCATCGCGGTATTGCGGCTTGCGGTATCGTAGCTGGAGGCACCGTGTGGACGTTCCCTCTCACCTGTTAATGTCCTCCTGCGTCTGCTTTATAGATTCAATGGCACTTTGAAGTTCACTGAGGTCAGCTCCTTTCTTCCTCAGTCGACTGCTGTGTTTGCTTTTGTGTCCTGCAACAAAGACAATTCCTGCGCTGTTCACAAAATTAAATGGAAGACTTTCTAAGGCCCTTCTAAAAACACACAGAAGCTATTCTAGGACAAAAAGGCCTTGTTTTTTTTGGTCAAGTACATAAAGTTACGTTGGCATTTATATCACATTTTTGTCAGTTTTTTCTTGCAGTGTCTAACAATTATTTCTAGTAATATAATTAATTAGGTTCAGTTTACATTTCTGAACATTCTGACTGGATGAACTACAGCGACTGTGATTGCTAAAGGTTTGTTCTGACTTTGAATTCCACAAAAAAGGAGTCAACAGCTGCAGGAATTGTGAGCAGAGTCGTGTTGTAGTTTAAAGATGTATAACATCTCATGTGCGCCAGATAAAACTAATGCTGCAATCTGAGGGAAGCAGGACAAGAATGTTCAGGACTTTGAATCCTCCGAGATATCTGAAGATATCTGTGGTGGAGCTGAGATGTTGAAACAATTCTTCTGTTATCTTAATTTTATGTGGACACATGTCGACTAAGGTCAAAATGCAGAACAAGCAGGTTCCTCCGTCATCAGCCCCACAAGAAACAGAAATAATAGCTAACACCACCAGGGAGCGCCGTTTACCAACTGGTACCATGTCATAGCTGGTAAATCTCAGCTTGGTCTAAACTCAGAGTTAAAACTGGGCTGAGTTTGTTTTGATTTCAGCAGCGTTCTCATGGTTAGTTAGGACATAAGTAGTAATATACAGGCTGTGAAAACAACAGCACATTTCTAAAAAAATGTTTAATTTTTCACCAAATTTATCTGGGTTGTCACCTACAATTTTTTTGACATGGTTATTGGGCTGTAACAACAATAGTATCTGTGATATCTTAACTATATGTGTTGTGTGTTCAATATGAATGTGAAAAGTAAAGCAGACATTTATTCCTATTTTCCTCTGAGTGACTCACGTTCGCTGCCAGACGAGTCTTGGCGGTCGGGTTCAGGTGAGGAGCAGCCGCTCTCGGGGCTTTTGGGCGTATCGCTCTTGTGTTTCCTCTTTGGCACCGTTACCTACACACGAGCACACACACACACACACACACGCACACACACACACGCAAAGATAAACAGGTTAAGTATAGGCCACACACACCAGCTACATCCAAATAAAATTTTAACACACTCCCACACACACATAAACGAGTCAGTGCAGTAATAACAGGTGTGTGACGCATGCTGCTGTAACACACACACACAACTAGCCTCAAAAATGAAGTGACCTGCTGAGAGCTGTTGCATTAAAGGACGTAGCTGGCGGATTAAACTCTGACGGGACGGCAGCTCACGCTCTCAGCTCTATTTATAATGTGGAGCAGTTGGAAGGAACTGAGGTCCTCGTCAGACAAAACCACTCGATTTGAGGTTAGAAGCAAAAACACGTCTGTCAGAATTTACATGAACATCAATAGAAGGTGAAAATGTTCAGGTTCACAAACAAAAGTTTATTGCAGATAAAGAGACAGAGCTCTCTGACTATTTTCAGGATTCTTATAAAAACTGTATTTCCAGGATTAGCACCGTTTCAGGCTGTATGAGTAACTTACATTGAAACAAAGGCATATTTTGTTTTACCAGAGAAAACCTGGTTCATTTCCTGTTTGATTGGACTGACTGAACTTACAGTTTCTCTACTGGTCCCCAATAGAGACGGAGTCTTACAATCCTGAACCACAACCTGAACGTACTGATGGTGACAACTTTCCTCCCTAGAGAAACCTCACTGTCTGGGGCACTTGGCAGGTGGTTCCTTTGAACACACGCACACACGCACACACACGCACACACACGCACACAAACACACACACACACACACACACACACACACACACACACACACACAGATGGCAGACATACAGCCAGCTTTAGCCTGACTGCACTGTAGCAGCCTCCAGTGTCTCAACATAAGACAAACCGGCAGCAGCTGAGTGAAGCCACAGTGTCAGAGCCTTTTAGTGAACACAACATAGAAACAGACAGAATAAGGATGAGGACAGGTCAAAGGTCAGGAGGGCATTGACAGCAGTGGTCTGTTGATGTGATGGATGAAGTTGATGAAGCTGTTCTCTCATCTAGACTTTGTATGGGACATAACATCTGTCAGTATTTTAAGGGTATGTTATAAATGGGCCTGTTCCCTTTTTAGCTCTGTTTTGGTCTCCACCAGCTCCTCAGGGAAACCTCTGGCGCTCTAGCTGCTAAAGGCTCCACCATGTTCACCGGCTGGTGTGGATTGGAAAACCAAAACCCTAAGCTGAGAGATGCTAAAACGCACTGCGAAGCTGAGAGCTTGGTGGTTATTCTCTGTGAGTTTATCACCACGGGCGACAACTTTCACGTTACAGTGATTCATTGTTCTTATAAAAATAATGATACTTCTCCTTTAAAGACATTTGTATGTTTCAAAGCTCTGCACGATGTTTATGGTGTTGCAGTCGTTTGTAATATACCTGAAGAAGTTTGCTCAAACAGTCACTGAGGTCAAGTCATAGTATTTGGTATGAGCGACAGATTCTGCCTCCACACTGAGACTAAAGCAGCTTAGACAGAAGACATGTTGCATAGCTAAGTGACAAACTGCTGGTTTAACTACAGGGTCGTAATGAACTGGGACTGTTCACTTCACTCTCCACAAGGCAGCAGCACATCACCGTAAAATGGGGGCAGAACCAGCCGTGATAAACCGACTATAACTGTCTCCTTGTACTGCTTCTGTGGCACATAGTACTCATACTTCTAATGTTGAATTATTGGTTTCCTCCTCAAAAAGGCAAGAAAAAGGAGGGGAAAGTCTTTTTATCCACTCACGTTAGTATTCAGAGTGACAAGCCCTTCCCGCCCATACAGAGATGACAGCAGGTGTCAGAGTGAGAAAAGGAAAAAGAGACAACGACATGAAAGGAGCAGAGGTGGCGGCGGCGGCGGCGGCGGGGGTGGCGGCGGCACAGCAATGATGACACAAACACAGGAGGCGACAATGAAGATGGTGCAACAAGTGCCGCTTGGAAGGGTGGAGGCGGCAAGATGCTTTTTTTAACGGTGTTTTCGATCAGGACAACCTACCTGGCACTTGCAATTGTCCCTCCGTGGCCCCTGGTTACTCAGACTAATAAGACTGCCAGAACGTACCATAGGGGTGCGGTGTTGGACCTTGGTCTGGATGCAGCCGTCTTTCTCAAACTGGATCAGGTCGTTGAGTGGATCCCAGGGCCTCGTGCTGGGGGAGGCAAAAACAAAAAGAGAGATGAGGAGTCACAGAGGGAGGGAGAGAGAGGAGAACAGAAAAAAGAAAAGATGTCAGGAAAGATTAACTAGAAAAAGTGTGTGCACAAGAAAAATAAAAATGTGAAATCAGGATGCAAATAAAGCAGCAAAGACAAAATGACACAAAGACAGACAAGTAGAAATACAAAAAAAAACAAGTGGACCCCCCCCCCATATGATGCTCTCTGCTACATAGAGGACTTTTCTGCCTATCAGATAAAGAAACTGTGAAGATTCACTGCTCTGATCCTTCATGAACCTGCAGCAACACGGAATCACCACTGGATGGCACCTCTCACACAGGACAAGTCAACATGGAGGAGGAGGAACCCCTTAAACTGAACTGTCCTACATCAGCACCACCTGTGAGATGTGAAGACAGTGAGTCCTAAACCAGGTCTGAGTCTGAGACCATGGAAGACACACGTGGTTTTCTGGTCCTGTGTCATTTGTAACAAAAGCCTTCAGGCTCCCTGTAAAACTGCTGGAGGGTTTACTCTATTTACTGTAAGTGTTGGTGAGTTTTTTTCTATTATCCACTTCATCATTATACAAATGCTAAAAGATTTGGACATTCTGTAGAAATATAAAGATCCCCAGTGTCTTCAATGAATATCAGCTTTAGGTTTCTGTCATTTTCACTGAATGTTTATTTGTTTCCTACTTGTGAGGTCAACCTGATGAACAAACAGATATTGTTGGCTGATATGAGCTCAACGCAAACTGTATCAGCACTTCTTTGTAACAATAAGCAACAAACTCATGTTGGTGATTTACATCAGCCAAAGATTCATCATATCAATCATATCCATGGATTCGTCCTCTGGCCAAACCCAAAACAACAGGCTTCATCAAACTGTTCTGGGCCCGACTGTTGTTCTCTCATCGAGCGGCCTTCCCCTGCTCCAGCTGTAGGACACCCACCGCTGGCAGGTTCGAACCTGCTGAACCAGACATCACCTGGTTCAGTTCTGCTTGTTCAGAGCAGTAGATCATTTCTGCCCGACACTGGACTCAGAGCCCTGAGCTCCGGCGGCAGGGGAACCATGACTCACTCAGCGTATCTGTAATGCCACTCTCCACCCACGGGGTCCTGCTCAAACAGGGCCGGGATCCACTCCTCGCATTTGGCTTTGCGCTCACGGGCCGACTTCCTCTGAGCCTCCTCCAGGATGAACTTCTCATTGGTGGCCTCGGTCTGGTCCTTGCTGTTGATGGCCCGGGTCACGTGTTGCCACAGTCTTAGGGACGGAGAGAGGACGAGGTATCAGGTTTAGTTTAGATTGTGTAGAAACAGCGACGGAATGCATACAACGAAGGTGAAAACAAAACATGCCGAACGCCAGGAATGCGTCTTTAGTTCAAGTGCAGATATTCGTTGAGAAAACGCTGAGGTTTACCTCTCCGATTCATACTCTCCCTGCTCCTCCGGTGGGACAGTGCAGCGGGTCAGTCGACTCTGCCTCAGCTCAGGAGTCGGATTCCAGAACGTGTCCACCGTCCCCGTCTTCTTGTCATTGATGAAGATCTCGCTGTCCTGTGACGGGAGTCAAAATCTCTGCTCAGAGTCAGATTCTGCCTCTTCCATCGTTTATCTCTGGTAATACCACGTGAATAACGGTGCAGAGGTTGATCTTATATTGACAAGGTACAAGGGCCTTGAATACTTGAGAGCACATTGATTGGACCAACCACAGCAGCATAGTTTTATAGCATGACAGTGTTAGATGTAAAACCTCGATCCTGCAGTAAGGAGGGTTTGATACCTTCAGTAACACACAAGCTGTCAGCAGAAAAATGTGTCTTACCCAGTGTCCCTCTAATGTCGCCAGCACCTCCTTTCCCAGCTTGATCTTTCCAGAGACCTGATTGACACTGTCGCTGCTGCCCAGGAATGGCTGGAGGAGTGAAAGGGAGGGGGGGTGATGGAGGAGGAACAAAAGGGCCAGTGAGGAAAGAGCAGGATATAAAGGATGGGATGGATGAGAGAAGTGAGGGATGGGAGAGGAGTGTGTGTGTGTGTGTGTGTGTGTGTGTGTGAGTATGTGCGCGCGTGTGCACAGAGTTTACTAGCTGCGGTTACTCTGGAGGATAAAATTCTGTGCTTCACTGTTTCTTATTTTATCTGCACTGAGCATTTGTTAAATAAAATGGGCTGGCTCACGTGTTAACTCTCACAGCTGAAGAAAAAGCTTCAGCTATAGCTTCCAACTCTTTAAAACGGTCTAACAACAATTTAAGAGCAGAAGAAAGGAAGCTGGTTTCTGCCATCAACTTTTAACTCAGATTGATTAACCAACATGATCCTTTTTTCCATCAGGTACCAACATGATCCTTTTTTCCATCAGGTACAAACTACACTGACATCCTGCTCTAGTTGTCTCTGAGCATCTCAAAGAAGTAGCGCTGCAGTGTGGAATCAGACCAGCTACAGACCCAAACGCCTCATAATCTGTATTTTAAAAGGAAATTTGTTGACATCTGTCTAACATATACCTGTCGCTAGTTTGCAATGGGGTAATGCAGTAGGTGGATTAGGTGCCGGAATCAAGGTATGGAGGATGGGATGTTGGTTCAGGGAGGGTGATGGAGCAGGGTGGGGTTGGTTTGGTGATGGAGCGGAGGAGTGACACATTCAGAAATGTAATGTGAGAACCTGAGAGCCTCCCCCCCACTCATAAGAGGATCTGAGGAGTATACCCCGACTAGGACATTTATCACTGGACAGCTCTAAGTGTCTAAATGTCCTTTTCTACCACTGCTGAAGGACTGAGGTCATCTTTACTCGTTTATCAGTTCAACGATGGTACCTTCAGTTTGAACTCCAGCTGAGCACTGTAGCCCGTTTTCTCACATGCAATGGTGATCTGGCCCCCAAGCTCCAGGGTCATGGTGCCATACAGGATTCCTATAAGCACCATGAGAAAGGAAAAGGGAAAAAAAAAAATTTATTCACTGGACTGTATGTTACTCTGTCTTTTTCCACAGTGGAGAGCACTCACATTTCAAAGTAAAGAGTAAAAATTAAAATTAATAGAATATCAGAAGGTCGAAGCAGAAATAATCCAGACAAAAACTCTCAGGTCATGGTATCGGTAGATTTACTTCGGTATCAAACAGGTGTGTGACCAATAAAACCTTCACACTGTTTTATTTTGCTGTGCAGGCAGTTTGCATGAGTTTTAATGCGTTTGACCTCTGCATTGCTCTACTCCACTGAGTTTTTGTGGCCATGAACATTAAACAGTGGATGAACCATCAGTGATCACAGAGGCCGAGTTCACACATTTTACAGCCAGTTAAAGCCAAGTGGAATGGGTCACGGAGAGCAGACGCATTCTGACCTTTACAGTGGGCATAGGGCATGTTCATCACGTAGTCCTCTCCGCGGTTGAGAAATGTGAGCCGCGCCTCCCCGTCTAATATGGCCGACAGGGAGTTTCCTAAAATGTAAACCATATAGTAAGTGGGTCTGGCGCTAGGTGGGCAGAGGAAAGACCAGAAGGACCAGATTGTTGTTGTGTGCATGTTTGTACCATAAAACTTGGACTTGGCGAGGATGCTGCCACTGAGGCAGAACCCATCCTTCCTGTTGCTGACGTAGAAGGCGGACACCGGAGGATGATGGGATACCTGAAGAATCACAGTGAACGAGTCAGTGTGAGTTGTGATCAGGTAGACATCTAAGTGAACTCCTCTCGGTGATTTACATCAGCCAAAGATTCATCATATATCGCTAATATCCATGAATTCGTCCTCTGGCCAAACCCAAAGCAACAGGCTTCATGGATCCGATCGGGTGACTGATCATCGACCTGTGTTTGAACAAACTGTTCTGAGCCCGACTGCTGTTCTCTCATTGAGCGGCCGTCACCTGCTCTGCGATGTAGAAGGTCTTGCTGTTGGTCTTCTGGTGGAGCCACATGCAGCGGAACGTCTCCCCAATGATGGGGTTGTAGGGCTTCTTCAACCCCTGGGGATCAGAAAACAACATGGATTATGAAGTAAGTATAACATAGTGGGTATGAAGCACATGTGTGGCTCATCAACATGGAGTCAGGTCTACGTGTCTGATCTGCCCACCTTTGGCTTCTTGTAAAATCCAGAGATGTACCACTTCACCACCTTCTTCATGCGGTTGTAGGCGTTCTCCTCAATCGCAGCCCTGAGAATGAAACAGTCAAATTAGAATATGCTCCTCTATAACGCAGAACCTTACAGATTTCTCTTGATTATCTCAGCCAGCTGTTTGCAGTAGCTTATCCACAGAACTTCTTAACGTAGGCAGAGAAAACCTGTCTTGCTTTCTTCTGACAGTGAGACACAATGTGTCCAAATTTCACATTGTACTGACAGGTCAATCTGTGGCTCAAAATGTAGACATGAATAATGATGTTAAATAAAGAGAAAAAAACAGAAAATAGAAAACAGAAATAGCTGCATATTTCATTGCTGAAACAGAAACCTTCTAAACAAACCTTCCTTTGAAGTCTAACTTCACCACCGCTTAGCTTGACTCCACCACTCTACAATTTTAAAATTGCTAAAAGGAAGGCAACTGCCCCCGCCGAGCCAAATGAGGATCTGAGGGGGGAGGACTGCAGCTCGGTGGCGGTGTTACAGCTGTCACAAGCATGAGTTGTAACCACTGAGCCTGGACGTAAAAATACTACCTTGAGGGTTTGGAAATACGGAGTAAACTCCTGTGAACGATGAGTCTGCCTCAGTAGATATCTGAGAAGGAGGTCTCACAGGGCGATAACATTGTTTTTAAATATAAAATTCCTAATGTAAAGTCTCAAAAAGGGGTAAACATCTTTCTTTGCTGTATCAGCAGGAATGATCCTTTTTAGAGGTTTTCTGCATTGAGTTGAATACAGGCTGAAGGGTAGCACTAAACAAACCAGGTGCTAAGTGAGAAAGTCTAATTACTGTAATGGCCAAAGAAGAGGACTTACTCTGAGAGGAAGTCTGCATGGTAGTAGTAGTCGGACAGTTTGTCCAGGAAGGATCGTGGCTCCAGGATGAAGGTGGGCAACACCACCTTGGACAGATCCATTCCAGGTCGGACCTGCTTCAGCAAAGTCCAGATCAGAGACTTATTCTCCTCTGATACCGTCTCTGTCTGGGCAGCCTCACCAGCCTGAGGAAGGAGAAGCACAGGGCAGAGAACCCATGTTTTTCTGTTCCTGAAATAATACTGAAGACAACTTATAGTTCACTCTCCCCCATGTGGACTCGGTTAGTGGCTCATTCTTAGATCACTTCAAGCCAGGTCCCTGTTATGACCCCCCCCCCCCCCTTCGGTTCGGTCTCAGTCGTAATGAATGTATTGAAGCCAGTTTGTTCAGTAGAGTCCATGTTGCTCTGCTGATGGGATGAGATCTGTCAACCCTTTGAAAACCACTGCACCTCTCCAATCCTGATCCTGATTGTTTCCTTAGCTTATAGGTCGTGTCCCTCTCTCCCTCTTTTCTCCTCCTCCTCTTCCTGGACCACCAGACGTCCAGGGACCTCTGTCCCTCTCCAGGCCGTTGGTGCCTCAACCAGCTGTTTTGGACACGGATCTTCGCCCTCCAGGAGTTCAGCCTCCTCCTTGTCTCTGTTTCCTTCTCCTAGACGTGTGAACAATGTGTTTATGTTCTGTCTCTGGTGCATTTGTGTAGTCGTCCTGTTCCAGGTCTTCATGCTGGACAGGAGGTTGTAGCTCAGGTCCCGTCTGTTGCCTGCACCTGAAGGTATTTGTACCTCCTCCCCGATTACAGCCCTAATATATGCTTACCATGTACAATGCTGTCATTCTGATGGTCTTTACTGAAAAAATATTACCTACTTCCTGTCTGTCTGTCCTGGCAGAGGTGCTCAGGTTTCTTCCTTTTTTTCCTGTCAAAAGTTGTTTTTTTTTTTGGTCAGATCAGAGGCTTTGAGGATGGAGGCTCTTGTGAATCTGTACTGACTGTAAAACCCTTTACAGCAGATGTGTGCTTTGTGATACTGGGTGGTATAAATGAAATGGACATTAACACACAACCCAGAGACGGCCTACATATTGTCATGACTGTGTGCTACTGGTGCAGAGGAAGCTTTAATTAGCTCCTAACTCTAAACATTTTACTGTGGCTTGAGCAGAGGTTTAATTAGTGAGCTGTCAAACTCAAATTTCATCTGTATGGAAATGCGTATTAGCTCTGCAGTCCCTCGCAGACACAGCGACCAACACCAACAGTGATCAAAGTCTGTCCATGTTACAGTTTTCTTCAGCGCCCCAGCAGAGCAACACGCTCACTTTCCCTCATTAAAAGGAAACTAGAAACTTCCCCAGAAAAAGGCTTTAACTCAAGTTTTACTTCAAGCTAAAGATGAAAATGGTTGCTACAGATCCTATGAGACCAAGTTCTAAAGCTGCAAACAAGCATGAGCTCCAGTTTTTTTTTCTTTCGTTAGAGGTTGTTCTCTGTATGAGAACAGTGGACTTGAATCAGACCCCCCCCCACCCTCCCCCACCCCCACCCCACCTCTCCCAGCTCCTCGTGGGACTGCTCCAGGTATGGCGTTTCCCGCAGGTGGTCGTTGGGATCGAGGTCGATGTAAGAGTCGTCTTGGCGCTCTGATGTGTCGCTATCGCTCTCCTCACTCTTCTCCAGGCCCTCTGGGTCTGACTCCTCATGGTCCTGCTCTCCCTCCCGGTCTGACTTGTCCGAGTACAGGTCCGGGTCTTTCAAATGGTCACTGTCGTTGAACCTGGAGGAAGAAAGGTGGACAGAGTGTGTAAGATTTTTACCGAAACAAAAAAAATGGATCTCTGAAAGACAAGCCGAGTTGTAAGTGCAGGTTTAATGTTCCCACTTACTGGAAACCGTGCATGTTGTGGGCTCGGAGGAGGCTGTAGAAGTTAATGGAGTGTTCTCCGCTAGTGGCGACTGTGCTCATGTCCTCCTTCCCCTCGCGGATCATGGTCCTCTTCAGCAGGCTGGAGCACTTCAGGGCCAGCTCTAAGGCGTCCATCCAGCATCGGCCTGAGCCAGAGATTTAAAGTCATCATCAAACTGCAGAGAATGCATTTGAGTTGTTTTGCTTTTTCTGAAGAACATTTTGTTTTTTCTCAGACACACCGACGCTGCTCCCCTTCTCCAGATATCATTGCTGCAGTTTTCTCATTCTCATATCAAAATCATAACATAGATACTGTGTTGTAATTGCAGTGAAAAGTGGGAAAGGGAATTTTTGGAGCATGATTAAAAAAACTGGCCGAGTGTTTTTTCTTGGCATTTTTCAGGACAGAAACTGTTGTTCACTGGGCAGGAAACAGGAAGTCATTACGGACATTTTTGATTTGGCTTCTGCTGGACAGTTCAGCACCATGGAGAGAGACTCATGGGACAAGGGGCCGAGTGTTTCAGTACCGTGGACGGAGACAGTGAGACGGGCTGTTGCTCCAACCTTTCACTCACCTTTTAGCGAAATCTATGGAAATAATCAGATGGAGCTGAGGTCGCCAAAAATCAATCATCAGTCTGACTCACAGCCCAGGTCACTGCTCAGGCTATTTCAGGTTATTCACAAATTCTGTCCCTAAAAGCATCATTTTGCCTCAGTCCTCTGTTTACCCTCACACACAAAACACACACAGTCCTAGTTTTTGTCTCAGCCCCACTGGTACTTGCCCGATGGACCGAGTGTCCCTGGGCTCTGATTAACTGTCTTCCATCTTTGTTCTTTCGGTGTGTGTGTGTGTGTGTGTGTGTGTGTGTGCGTGCGTGCGTGCACGTATCAGTATCTGACCAATATCAGCCAATAAGACTGCAGCTTTTAACAGCTCAAACACACGGTAAATGTAGGACTGAGCCCATAATAATGCGTCTTTGTGAAGCTGATTCCAATGTATTGCTAATTTATGGGTTTATCTCCGTCACTCAAAGTAAGCAGACACTACAAAGACTGAGAAACACAGTTGAAGTGACAGCCTGTCTCCTACCATCAGACTCCGAGGCGGCGCGGAAGATGAGGTGGCTGCTGGGTAATGGCTGTGTGATGGAGCCCACTGCTTCTCCTTTAGGACCCTGTTGAGACCAAGGGGCAGAGTTCAGTGTTATTTTCAGTTGCCGTCTTGATCGGTGCCTTAGTCATTTCGATCTGTCTCTGTTTTCCGGTTGAGACAGTCCTACATCTTTCCTCCTTAGACCTATGGTGTGTATACTTCTTTTCTCTCATTTATATGTGCAAGTAGAGGAAATGTAGACTCCTGAGCACATCATGATGCAAATGAGCTATGAGCGGGGACAGAGGGGACAAAGCTGAGTCGGTGAAGTGTTTATTTCAATAGAGGAGAGGACAGCGGGGAGAGAAGGAACGCTGTAATCTAAAACAGAGGCTGCTAATTGTGATTCAAACCTTTTCATGCTGCCAACAAAAGCAAAAAACACTTGAAATGAGACATCAGTGGTGAAAACCAAATCAAGGACAGAGT
Source organism: Istiophorus platypterus (assembly GCA_016859345.1). Taxonomy (NCBI): domain Eukaryota; kingdom Metazoa; phylum Chordata; class Actinopteri; order Istiophoriformes; family Istiophoridae; genus Istiophorus; species Istiophorus platypterus. The sequence continues at coordinate 19,081,304 of CM029130.1, forward strand.
GGATGGCTGAACGGAGCCGAAACCGTGAGCTGTCAAATATGAAAACGGCTGAATGCACCATTGTCTGAGTCTGTCCCACAATAAACAACAATGAACTCTTAATTATACAGTTAATGTCTGTTCAAATATTTGTTTAACCACACGGGGGAAAGATTTTGGTTTTTATTGATTGTCTGTTTGTGTTGTTTTTTTTTTTAATTGCTCACGTCTGCTGCTCACATCTGCATAACAATCAGATTATTCTTCTCTAGATTTACAACTATCAATCTATTAACATAGATGATTGGAGTAGGAAGACCAGAGACTTTTCCCAATATAATATAAAGTCAAAGATGACTTTTGACGACACAGTCTGCCCCCTTGTTTTCACACAGCTGATATTAAAATACAAGTGTATATTGATGAAAACCGGTCCTGTGATATAAAGTTGAAGCCAGATATCATGGGCTTTTCTCCAGGTCTGAGTTATCTTGCTGTGGAACCGAGTGGAGGAGGATTCTGGAGCTGAGGGGACCAGTTCACCGTGCTCGCTTTCTCTCAGGCGCTGCAGGACTTTCTCCTTTCTCGTTTTTTTTTTTTTTTTTTTTTTTTAATGGTACCATTAATGCTGTAAAAAGTGTTTTCCTTTACAAGCCTTTCATTTATTCATGTTAGCACCTTTTACTTTATTCAGTGGCTCAGACATCTTTTCTTTGCTGCTGTGAACAACTACCTCTTGAACTGCTCAGAGTATTCTGCAGTTTCCATAAGTTTGACGGCTTGTCTGTATTGTCTGTATCCAAGTGTGTTATCATTTCTAAGCACCTGAACAGTCAGTTTTTCTCCCTGAAATCCATTGTCTAACTAAAAAGAAAAAAAAGCAAAAGAAAAAAGGCCAGTAACATGTTGGAGGACACACTGGAATTTAGAGTCTCTCTCTTATTTTCCAAACCTTGAATACATCATCTCAACACTTTCCCAGACTGGTATGAATCCCGTGTGTCCTGTAGGTGTATTCTGACCTTGACGGCCCAGATGGACTGCTCCAGCGGGTGGAAGAGCTTGAAGCAGAAGCCGTCCTTCTTGGAGGGCCTCTCGATCAGCTCACAGGCATTGAGCAGCACTGTTCCCACCCACTGGCCATTTTTGTGGGTTTTATAGATGAGCAGGACGCCTGGTTTCAGCACACACCACAACTTGGTCCAGCTCTTCAGAGTGCCACGGATCTGCCGCAACACACACATATGAATGCCCTGGGCATTGTGCTACATGTGGAACTTGAGGATTAAATCAGCCAAGTCATACATGCATTTACAGCAAATATTTTACAAGTGGTAAATCGGGTAACTGTAAAACAACTGGTTTGCCTCCTGAGGCCTGGTGGTCAGGCAGTGGTTTATAGTTGAACTGTAATGTGGAGTGAAAAACTCCAACAAGTGTGAAGTTATACACAAAGAAGTGCTGCCAACTCTTTTCCATGTAAAGTAGCTAAGGTTGACTAGAAAAGTCTCTAAAAGTTGCTAAATGTAGCCACATGTATATTTATAATGTGATTATGTAATAATTTCTCTATAAAAATGTTAATTTCAGTCAGATGTTTTACTAAAACAGTTTAAAACAGTCAACTGCTTTTTTAATGTCAAAGACCAAAAACACAGTAAAAACTGGAGCCCCACTGATATTCTATATATGTAAAAGTATATGTGTATCAGTATGATGGTTATCAGTCCATTTGTGGTGGAGATGAAGGCTCTGCTATGTTCACTTGCCTGGGAACTACAGAGGAAATTAGCTGGTAGCTAAATTTGGTCGAATTTATTTATTTTCACCATTTGTAAATTATCCCAAGTTTAAATAAAAAGTTTTCATATGGGACAATGTATATCCTGATACAGATATATCTGTGAAAGGCCAATATCTGTTACATATATAATTAAAATATTAAAATATTTTGACTAAGCTAATTTGTCTGCTTTTCAGTTCAACTTTATCCATATAAATCCACCTGTGATTTCACTGGCAGGCTGTTATATGGGTGTGAAACCCAGACAGGACTAAACCAGGTCCCGCTCCCACCTTTAGCCAGTCGGCCATGACGATGACTGAGGGATCGGTGATGGTACTGAGCAGCTCCTTGGTCGCCCTCTTCTTTTCCTCCCTGTAGTTCTTCTTCTGCACCTACAGGGAGGACAGAGACAGGTGGATGATGTCAGATCAGTGTGATTACCAATATTTCACTTTGGCTCTCCCACTGAAAGGCGTTTGGCGGCAGATGAGAGTAGAATCAGAATCCTCATTGTCTCTGTCAAATACCACCTGGTACCTTTTGACTGCAGTGTGAGGTGTCTGCTGCATTTTATTCATTTGATCTATTTTAATGGATCCTGTTTGTCCTGTGTTAAGGTGACACCGGTTCACGTTAAAAAGGAGCCGTCAGGTCATATAGCACTATCCACAATTACTTACGGAGTAAACACCAGTAATTACCCATAGGTGACTCTCTGCACACAAGGGCATTCCTTAGGCTCATTTTGCTTGTCTTGAGAATTAGCGTCCGGATATGCAGGACTTAAGCCAATTTAAGCTTGCTTACCTTGAGGGACTCCTTCTTGGTGAGCTTTCCTCCAGACGCCGACACATCCTTGTCTGAGCCATTGTACAGCTTTGTTTCAGACTGTGAACGCATAGCGGAAAAGAAGGGTTCAATGGTAAAAACTGATGACTATGATGATTAATCTCTGGATACGTCAGTATATGTCTTTTCCCTCAACTTAGGGTCTTTAAATATTACAGATCTATCTACCACTGGTTCATCTGTCATGTTGAGCTGAAATAAATAAATAAATAAAAACACACTACTCCAACATGTCTGATGATTATGACTAAAGCTTTCAAGTGAGGATTTGTGTTTCAAAATGAGTCCAGTCTTAGAAACGACCATCAGCTCATTTTACCTCTGAACTCTGCGTAAGCTGCTCTAGAAACAGTTGTCCAATGAATGACTAAATGCTGTCTAAGCTACAGCCTGTTCCCCGTTAACAACAAATCTGTTGCCATTAACGATATAATCAAGAGAGTCCACTGAAATGAGGACATCGCATCAGATGTACGACAGATCACTGAAACATTGTCTAGAAGTGATGGTTTTTCCTCTCCAGCCCCTCAGCTTCCCTGGTATCATAGCTCGGTTTAGCAGAGCCGGGCCTGTAACTGCCAGTTCAGCTGTCTCTGTTTGTTCCCTTCATAAGCCAGTTAGAGTGAAGATTTTTTTTTTTTTTTTGGGGGGGGGAGATAAAGCAGGGCTACTCAAGGCCTTTAATGCCAACAGGCAGGGTTGGATGGAGGTAGATGAAAGTAAATGATCACAGGCTCCGAGGCTGAAATCTCCTGATCCGTCTTCCACTGAGATGCCACTGATTCCTGTGAACTCTGATGCAAACTCAGTTGTGGCTCAACGCTGCTTCTCCACAGTGTTTCTGTGGTGGTGGATATTCTTGACAGAGGAGCCTAAGATGATCTGCAGTCCTGGTTTCGGGAGGCCTGGCTGATAGAGTGCGTTTTAAAGCAGACCTGTCTCTGTAATGACTATCCTGTCATATGATTTTATACTTTCAAAGCATGACAAATATTAATTAGAACTCCTGTTTGATGCAAGTTTCTGCTGTGACTCAGACACCCACGTCTGCATTGACAAAGATATCTGATGTGGACCTCAACAGATAAACCAGGCGGGCCTCCTCCACACTGTGCCCCCTGGAGAGTTTGGATTTTAGCTGAGAAATGTTTGATGCATACAGTGTGTGTGATGTGTGCGTCATCTCGATGTAGGCTATCCGACGCCTCAGGCTAGTCTGGGAAAAGGCAAGAGTATGAGCACCAACTCCCATATTCTCTGGTCTCATTTCAACAGATGCTCCAAGGCTCCGAATCAGCCCTACCCAGCCACCACAGCACATAACTCATTGGACTGATCCACCTCACCTTGCTCTTGGATATGGAATGTGAGTCCTCTTTCAAAGGCAGAGGCAGGAGGTCCTCCTTCCCCCTCTCGAAACCTGAAACAAAAACCATAACGGCATCAGGAAATGTTCAGTCCATCGGTGTGTCCCTGCAGCTCAGGAAACCCACCGATCTCATTTCAGCACTGGAATAGTTTTATCTGCTTTAATCAGGTTTCACCTGGTGTCGAGACTGGGTTCAGGAACCACAGTCAACATGTTGCTGTTCACTGTTTACAGCTCAGCTCGTGCCATGTTTTCACATAACTCCTTCACAGGGCTCTTCCTTTTGAACCAGGATCCACCACCAGAGCAAAGCAACTCAATAATATTTGCTTTTTATGTTACAGTTTGCTTTGGTACTAAAAGACTGTTGATTAGTCAATTAGACAAATAACATTTGACAATTACTCATCAGCAATTTTGATAATTGATTAAAAGAAACTAATCAAGAAAAAATGCCACACAAGATCTTTCCCCAGATTCTTATATTTTCCCAGAATTCATTGCTTCTCTGTTTTATTTTAGTGTATATTTAATCTTTGGTTTTGGGCTGTTGGTAAGGAACATGAATGTCATTCTTTATTATTCTTTCTATTTGTGCAGATTTATTATTTTGCAGTCCCCAGTTTTCCCTATAAACCTTCATCCCGATCGTTTCCTCGTGGTGTCTAGCTCTCATTGGTCAGATCAGTATTAACACAGGAAATAAAATGGGTCTCAAAATAGCTGCGGGTCTTTTGAGCCCAAGTGTCTGAGTAGCCAACAGGAATCCTGCTATGTAATGCCAGTCATGGTAGCACACTGTTCTTCAAAGCACCTGGAAGCGAGCCAAAGAATCTGGATGACAACAAGCCGGCACCTGCCACTGGCCCTGGATCTGAACCCAGCTGAGGAGTTCGATAGATTGGCTGGTGAGAGTCAGTTCCGTGTTTTAATCCCAGTTGGCCGGGACAGCATGGATGTGGAATGTGGACATGAAACACATAAACACCATTTGGTAGCAAAAGGCAGTGGGAAGACACAGGAAGACAGCTATTTGAGCTCCACCTCAGCGTTTCCCATCTTTACTACTGAGCCAGTTTCTACTGATTACTGTAACCCCAGCAACAGACTCCCAAAGGAGACCCTGGCGGAGGCTGACACTCGAGGTCTCAGGGTGATGGAGAGCCTGTAAATATTTTATGGTTTTCTGACTCCTACCCACAGGCCGTCGGAGTATTCATCAACGTGGGAGAAGGAAGTGCCGCTGACTTTCATTATTGAATGAGTTATTCATCATTTGGAAAAGCTTCCCGTCTTATTAATCAGCCATTTGCTTTGATACAAAATGTATTGTGTCTGTGGTGGCAGCAGAAAAGGCATCATTTTTGTGTGATCCTACTGCACGAGCTAATGTTGTCCTGCAGACAACACATCTGGACCCTGAATTCTCAAAAGACCATTTGTAGAGATGACCCATGTCTCAAAGTTAAGGCTGGATACTGTCAACGGCAGTAATGCGACATTTACTGGATTCATGCAAGGATTTTGTGCAGACATAATTTTTCCTATCCACTTTGCTTCCTCATTACCAGTGATGCTCCAGTGAACAACCGCCTACACACCAACATGTTGCTGCTGGTGTAATACGTGCACACTGAGAAAAGTGATAATAAATGTGACAGCAGGCAAACTCCTAATTAAAATACACATAGAAACGATACGATAGTGCCTTAGTGCTTTAAGGTATTTTAAATAGCTAGTTAAAAGAAACTTCTGGAGTAGTGAAACACTGTTTTTACTATTGCAACAGCAGGTCAACAACCCTGCTGTAAAGATGCTACCTGAGAAAGAGTCAGTGGCAAATGTGCATGTGACGTTCAAGAGCACTGCAGCTTTTTGAGCAATGCCATGAAAGACTTACAGCAGGGCCTTTCCACCAATCCCTCTTGTGTTTGGTGCCAAAGCTGCTCATGAAATTAAAAGTGAACTATACACACAAGTCTTTTCATTTAACCGATCGAATCCAATGTCAGAGCTACAATGTGTTACTTTAAACTAGTTAAAGCTACGGTTAAGTGAAGGCAGTAATACACATCGAGAACTTACTGAATGTAGTTTTCTTTCATATGAATCCTGCTTCAGTTTTAATGTCAATCCTCAGACAGGTAAGAAACTAAAGGAAAAACCAACATTACGTGTCTTAGGAAGGTTTTGAGCTACCGTGAGCCTCCAGAACAGCTTCAGGTCTCCTCATCATCAATTGTCCAAGTCTCTGGACTCATATACAGAGGATATCGAGAGCGCTATTTAACATGCGGGTCCAAAATCTCGCATAGGTTTTCAGCTATCTGCCCTGTGGATGGGGGCATTGTCTTCCTGTTTCTCTTCTCATTTTATCAGGTTGTCCCTTTACTTCTTCACCCGCCCGTAGCTTCAGTGCTACATTAGATTTCCCACCCGACCACCTGTGCCCACTTGACAGAGGCATCTCCATGCCAACTTCAGCTGGAAAACAACTCAAGGGCAATTCAACCACTATGGCGAGCCACAAGAGGTCACATGACTCACCATCCCTTTCCCTTAATCTCCACATTTATGGAGAAGACTGGAGGATCATAATAGAATAATTGAATTAATAGAAATGTTACAAAATCAGAATAACAGACAAGCTAGTTCTTAACAAAACAAAAGCTAATATATTAATACAAGAGTCATTCAGTGGCCTCGCCTGAGCTAGTTTGCTTGACGGTCATCCAGATTTCAATCCAGCAGCCTGGCTAAATTACCCATTTTAACTGGAGGCACTTTCAGATGCCAAGTCTCCATGACACAGGCCTTGGACCTAAGGCCCGAGGTAGCTTGTTAAATACTTACAGCTACGTGACATGATGAGGAATGAATAATAAAGTAATGGAAGACGAGCTCCTTAGAAGAATCCATCTCTCGGTGTGTATCACTGCCATCACTTAACTGTAGCTTTAATTATTCTAAATTCATAACAATAAAAAGAAAAAACTCATTTTGTTTGTCATTATGTCTAAAATAAGGAAGGAGGTGGTGTGTACGTAGAAGAGAATCACATACAATCAGTTATCTCAGGAGCCGCTTTCATGAAAAAAGGTTCCTCAGTTTTTATGTCTTTTAAAATAATCCACCTGGTTATGAGGCTTGTTTCATGTGCAATCTCAGTCCTAATAATCCTACATGAGCCTATTTGTTTGGTATTTGGATTACAACAGTGGCTCGGCTGAGAACTGGGCTAAAGAAATATATTCAAGAGTTTCTTCCACTAAGGACAATAGCAGAGCAGTGTGTGAAACCATAGTGTGTGTATTTCACCTGGATACATGTGTGTGTGTGAGCATGCTGTGATTTTTAAGGGTAGGTGTAAATCTTTTCTTCCAGTTCATGCATTTTTCACTTGGTTTGAGGTTTTTCTCAGCATTATCTGAGCAGTTGTTTGGCCAGACTCTGACTAGTGTTTCCCGCTGAACGTGTCCAGTGAGAACTGCTGCTGTGTATAAAGCAGCTACTGCAGCAGATATAACAACAAGTATTCTCGTGTTATAGTTCCCTGATAATTGAAAGTAGAACTACAACTACAATTAGTCTATCCACAGAAAATTAGCTATTTTTGGACTTGAGTCATCATTCATGTCTTCTCTCAAGTGAATTACAAACATTTGATGGCTCCAGGTTCTCAAATGTGACTATTTTTTGCTTTTCTTCCCTTATGTTGTTGTGAATTTAATAACTCTGGTTTTGACTTTTTTTTTGGCTCCAAAACCTGGATGGAAATGTTTCACTGTTTTCTGATGTAGCCCAAAAGATTAATTGTGACACTAATGGAGAGATAAGCTATAGGTTAAAAATAAATGAGTTGCAGCTTTGATTTAAAGTATTTACTTTTAAAAAGGTGGCTTCCAGGAATAATTTGGAGGAGCAAAGATCAGCTGGTAGAGTTTTTTTTTGTTTTTCATGACCCTGTCACAAAGATAATGATGATACCACTGACAGATGCCACCGGGGCCAGCAAAGGTCTGAGTCCAGACCTGATCCAGTTTCCCAGACGGAGACTTCAAGGAGGCCACTGGCCCATCAGCGTTATGTCGGAGACTGGTAGAGACGAGAGGCGGACATGAGCTAATCAAACAAAAGCTTTTAATGTAACATAAACTGTGCTGTCAGATCAGTGATAGTGAGCCTTGCCTCTTCAATACTGGCTGCTTTTGATTTTGACAACGCCAGAATTAAAGACCTTTAATTCTGAACCTTTGAAGAACATTTTGCATTTTTGACATTTGCCTGGGACTAACTTTCCATAAGTACCCACCAAAAGTGAGTTGTCCCATGGCTGCTGGGAATTTACAGGGGACTTTAAATATGATGCTCCTAAAAATAAGATTAAATATGTTCTCCAGACATTTATAGTACAACTTGGCCAACTGTAGCCTGTGCTGTGTGTGTTTGTGTGTGGTCAGAGCAGTAGGAGACTCACACTCTGCTGCAGACCAAGCGTGGAATTAGCCTGTAAAAAACCGGGAGCTGCAGCGATCTCACTCCAATCAAAGATCACAGACAGATGACTAAGGAGAGAGAACAGGGAAGAGACTGAGGAAAGCAGGGGAGGAAGAAGAGCTGTGAGCTGCTACAATGGATGTGTTTCCACATTAATGCCCGCTCTCACACAGTGAGCAGTTCACATCACCAGAGGCATCGCATAACAGTACAGAGGAAAGGAAAGGAGACAACTATGACGCAAACACTTGCATCAGTTCATGTAGATATGTTGGTAGGAGCAGGAAGTACCACAGGGTTCAGGTCTTGTTGAGCCTGTCACTCTCTGGTTTCGCTCACGATTTTGCTCACAATTTCGCTCACAATTTCGCTCACAATTTCGCTCACAATTTCTTTTTTATTCAGAGTCACTGAAAACATCACTTTAGAAACACGATTACCCGTCTGATCTGTGGTTGTGGTTCTTTAGAAATTCAGCAGCACGCCCCGAATCATCTCATCTTATTCCAGTCATGATTAATGCAACACTGAAGCCACATCTTCAACCAAAGGAGCTTGTTTTCATGCCACTTACATAGTGAATGCAGTTCATTATCTCTTGACGGAAAGTCCCGGTGGTACCTTAGATTTTCCCCACACCTCAGATTAAACCACAACCGTTCGAGACAGGCACATCTACACCGACTCAAAGACCAAGAAAATCAGATAGGTGGAATACTAGCTCTCAACTTTTCTTTAAACTATGCTGAAAGCAATGCACAGCTTTAACAACGCTGCTGTATTTTGTTGGAAATGTGAAGGCTGCCATAGCAACAGGTGACATCAGAACAACAAATGGAGGGAAATGCTGTCAGCCCAGTACTCTTCAGAATGCATCCGTTTTACAGAGCAAATGGCCTGAGTGTTTGCTACTGTGGGAAACTTGCCATGGCAACGGCTCGCTACTATTTTGGCTCTAGATTCATGAAAACTGAAAGAAGGCTGGTCCTTCGAAAGAAAAAGATAAAAATGTCGACATTTCCCTTATGCCGATTTTTATCTTGATTTTAAACATCGGGCCGGTTAGTAAACTCTACCGAACTCTGCAGGGGAAATTTGGGAGTCAGTATGAGGCAGCTCGGTATCATGGTCTCCCAAAACAACTGTGAGGAGTGGAATGGCATCTCTCTAACATTTGTGGAAAAGAAACAGCTCCTTGTAACGTTACATGTAATGACAAGGATGATTGTGAAAGAGACTATGTTTAATTCTACCCTGTTTAGACATGTCTTTTTACCACTAAACACTTAACCATTTAAACAGTAAGGGTAAAGGTCGCAGGGATACTCCACATACAGCAGAGTCAAAGATATACTGACATTTAGTCTAATATAGGTCACGCTCCAAACAGACTAGATCCTATACTTCCCATAATGCATCTCAGTGTCATCTTCCATAGACCCCCGCCTGCCTGTCAAAAACATCCTCCACATCCTCCCAAGTTTCATCCTCGGCTTGAAACACAGGCTTTTCTGTTGTAAATGTGTAGCCTCCGAATATGACCAAGTGTCCCTGATGATGTCACTATGACATCATTGGGGTTATTTTCTGAGGCTACCTAAAGCTCCACCGAAGGGGACGTTATTCAACCCCTTTCACAAGTGGACTTTGACTCCCCGCGAAGACTAATGAATTACCCGTTGAAGTAAAGATCCTCCAGGTTGAATCATCATCTCAGATACTGGAGCGTCACTTTGGGTCTTTTATATCGGACGTACTGCTCTTTGCTGCAGTAGTGCAGCACTTCCCCTCAGTAATCATCAACAGTGAGTATGCCAGGTCACACTGACCTCAGGATGAGCCATGATTCCCTCTAATTATCCAAAACAAGGGTATGGCTTTTCCACTCTTATTAACTTCATAAAGGCCCCATTTCAACTTCCAAATCAATTTCCCTTGCACTTAGTCCCTGGCTACAGAGGAAACAACAGCAAACACAACAGCTCACTCTGGGCTCAAAGTGTATTTGTGAGAGTTAGGTTTTAACAGTTGGTAACAAAAATCAGAGTTTCACTCAAACCAGCACAGATGAGCCTGAGCCTGACCTTTTAATCTCAAGGTTTCCCTCGTGGCCTTCAGACTTGTTTCTTATGCAGCCCATCTGAATATTTCACGAACAATCAGGACAACAACGGAGTGGCCCTATCCACATTAAAAGTGTCATACTTTTACTCCGGCAGCTGGATGAGACAGAAGCAGCACATTATCTCTCAGGAGGGGATATTGTCTGGGTGAGAGTGGGGCATTAGGCTGCTTCCATTACCATGGCTGCCGTTTTGTCTGGGTTATGTATTAATAGTTCACCGGGGTTCATGTGCACTGTCAGATGCTGGCCTCCTCCTTGGTCTTTGGTAATGACGACAGAACAGCTTGTTGTCCTATTTCTGATTTCTGGAGGATCAATTATTCATATTTATTTAACTTTTGGTCATCAAAGTACTTTAAGGAAAATGCATATTATAAACTTAAAGATATCGGGTGCAGATTTATCTCTGGTACAACTGGTGGCTTAGTGGTGAGTGAAGAAGGTTGGGATATTGTTACAGAAAACCATCCAACGCATTGCATATGAACGAGTAATGTACATTTTAGAAGACCCCCAGCACTGGTCACAATGGGAAATAGCTAGAGAAAGTTAGTTGGAGCTTCTGACATACAAAACAATACAAACAACAACAGAGTCATCTGCCATCCGTGAGCTGTTTTCTATGAGATACAGCCTCAGGGAGTCCTAATCCTAAATATGTTAAAGCTAAAAAGAGGAGGCACAATTGTGTGAGCAGAATCTACTGAAAAAAAAGAAAGACGACAGAAAAACAGATGCACAAAAGAAGACAAGGTACAAAGACAGACATTGAGTAAATGCAGCCCGCCTGAGATGGCAGTCTCCTGCAGTTTCTCTTAAAGCTGGCACCTGTTAGCAGAGTCTAAAATAAGGATGAATGGAGCCCAGGCTGGGAGATGACGTAGGGAAAAACACCATGACTCAGACATCGTCTCCCAGCTCCACATAGTCTTATAGCTGCAGGAGCTGCTGGATCAGATGGGAAAAAAGTGAGCTTCTGGCCAAAGGGTTGCCCCTCGACGTGGAATCCCTCGACGTGGAAAAGGTCTGAGGAGAGAAAGACAATGACCGCTACTCTCCTCCCTCAACTACGGCTGTCGAGATGCCCTTTAGCAAAGCAACAAAGTGACAGAGCTGCTTGGCGCCAAACAGCAGAGGACAAAGTTTGTACCGGGTCAGAATCATCGCATTAAAGTGCGGTGGTGCATTGCCCAAAACCAGCATTTGTGCACAATTAACAGTAGTATGCGAAGGCGGAGCAGAGAACATCAACTCCGTCAAAGCTCCGGCAGCTGCCAGCTGTCTTGAGTTGGAGGCCTGCTCGCTAGGACAAACAAAGGAAAGGTCGCACAGAGGCAGAGATTTTACAAATGAACACTAAACTGATTTAATCCTAAATGTTCCGTGGGATTTGGTGTATTTCTTAAAAAGGAGGATTATCAGTGCCCTCTCGGAGAGGTGTCATTGGACGTGACTAACACCACACTGGCCGAGCCGAGGCCCGACCCCGGCCTCATCCATCGAACATATGGTACCGGCCCCTTGACCCGCCAACGTCCGTAAGCAGTTATGTGTTGTTGTCTACTTGTGGAGAGAGAGGAGAGTCACAAAATCTGATTGTCAGGACCAAGCAAAGTCTGTTTCAGAGACAGTTTTTAAATACTAACCTGATTTGAGATCAGTTATGTTATTGTGACTTTTACCAAATGATGGTTTTTCGTTTCAAATAGCCTTATTAGAGACACTGTGTTTATCCCTGAGACCTAACAAATGTGTTGAATGCATTTCCTTCCTTCTTTTGAATATTTCAGACCCGGCATTGTTTTCACCCATGTTTTATAGCGTGCACTCCTCTTCCTCACTGCCTTTGTTGCCACATTGCTACGCTTCTTTGCCAGTTATCTCCCCTAACTCTTGTCAGTGGAAAACAGGCAGCAGGAATGCGTATGGCCTGCCCCATGCAAACAGCTATACACACTGTCTTCGGAGGTGGCACAATGCAACGGTGTAAAGGCAGGGGTCTGCTAGTCATCTTAACTAGCAGACCCCTGCCTTTACACCGTCTAATCATACATAAGAACATGTTCTCCTTGACTGTGTCAATGGAGGTGATGTTCAGGTTCATGCTACTCGTTCCATGCAAACATGACATTTTTGCCTTTAGCTGCAACAAGCATTTTAGCGGTAAATATGTTATGCAGGCAATTCTTATCCAAACCCAAAATCAAAATCCATTCTCTGAAATCCAAGGCTGAGCAGCACTAGATCAGATGAGTCCATACAAGCTGCCACTAATCACGAGAACCATGGGCCACATTCAGGCTTCACCTCAGACACTAGAAACGTGAGGTTAGTTCTGAAGCAGCTACTACACAGGTGCCTGACAATCAGAGGATAAAGCTACAGGGCATGCCGCCTTGCTGGCAACGCTCCCCAGTGTGGAGCTCCGTCTCAGTCCCCACATCATCGTACACCAACCTGGCAGCAAGATGGGTGACAGCTCATTATAGCCCCCGAAGGAGGCATTGCGGATGAGCTTGCGTCCGTCCGGATGCGGAGGTCGAAGCGATGCTGTCCCGCCGCACGTGGAGAAACGGCGGCGGCTCAGCAGGCCCTCCTCCTTCATCATGGGGCCGGCGGGAGCTCCCTCGGTGGGTGGCAGAGAAGGAGGGAGGGTCTGGGGAGCGGCGGGGAAACTCAAGGGTAGAAGGTCGAAGGGCTTGGGGAACGGTCCGATCTGTCCCGGGTGGCTAGTGTACAAGCGAGGAAACCGACCCAGTCACACACACAGACACACACAGACAGTCACACCGAAACACACAGTCACACACACACAGTCACACAGTAGCTCAGATACCAGGCACCGAAGCAGTGCGGTATGCTGCTCGCCTCTACGCTTCCTACAGCCAACTGCTCCCTTCCTCCCTCAGTCTCTCTCTGCTCTGTGAGTGAGTATGAAAGCGGCAGCCTGTAAGTACTTAATAACGAATAAGCCGAGCCCCTCCCACCCCCTCTCCTCTGGATGGGGAGGAGAGCTGCATCTTAGCTGAAAACAGCCCTTATGTTCCATGTCTCATCTTTCTCTGTGGCTCAAGCTATCGATGCTTTTTTAATTAATTTCTCTAGATTCAAGGGGGAAACAGCAGTTTAAGCTTAAGGTTTCTGATCAATCGCATAATCTTCATCAGCACATGCAGTTTGCCCACTGGTCCTAGCTCTGTAGATGCTCAAATTTACATTTTATGGACCTCTCATCCACGTTGGCTTACAAGCTTATGGTCAAAGTTCATTGTGAACATTGGGAGCAGCAGTTGAGAAAGCTGATGAAGATCATGTGATATGACTGAAAGCTCCAGAACAGCTTTTGAGATTGTTTGCTTAATGGCTACCTGGATGTTTGATACGTGTCTTTTTGCTATTACAAACAAATATCTGAGGTCCAGTAAGTGAGACAGTGAGTAGGTGCCAACATGGAACTGGATCCAAATTGGATCCATCTATCAGAACCAGACCTACCCATCACTGTTTACAGATATATAACAGATATAACAGATATAACTGAACAGGATGAAGGGTGGAATTTGTACTAGTACGTGTAGAAACTGTAATTAATATATGTTCAAAGAAAAAAAAAACTAAGAGGTTGTGAGTTAAAGGCCCAAAGAGACCACAGGTATTTAATAATACCCACATTAACAGCGGTGAAATGTCCCTTCAAGATAACTTCCTCTTTCCTCTTCCTAATAACCATGCTACAAATTCCCTAAAGCTTGTAAACTGTGAGTGCTACGCAGACCACACACACACACACACACACACACACACACACACACACACACACAAACACTTCAAAGAAAAACTCTATTGAGGACAGAAGGAAGCATTTTATTCCAAATGGCTGCTACTCTGACCAACCGGCTCCACCAAAATCAAATTCAGTCCAATATGAAAACCTTCACATTGCAATGTTTACTATTTACTATATTCAGTTCCTAAAACTGGAGGGTTGATATTCGGACTAAGATGAAATGATTGCTGCACTGAAACGTTTCTTCTCCTAAATACACTTTAATGGTCCTGAAACCAAGTGCAGTTACTGTGACCTGACAGGTGACGCCGACTGTGAACCGCTTTTTTGGCAGAAAGCTGTTTCCTCCACATGTGTTCTGCATGGTGGAAACCTGGCTGTATGTTCAGGGGCAATGGGAGCTCTGACCAGACAAGACGCTGATTTATTTTGATATTTTTTGATCCTGTTTTAACACATTTGGGAAATTGAGTTATTGTTAGTGAGTTATTGTAGTTGCTGTGCTAAAGGCCATGAAAGACACCTGGGGTACTCAGGACAAGATAGTGCACCTTGAAAAAGGATTGTGCAAGGACACCAGTGGTTAATGTATCAGTACAGGAAAGAATAGCCCTGGCACCGAGCCAGTCTGTGAAGCACATTGTCTGCTGTTGATCCTTTCTCCGTCCACTGGCATCTTCATCTCCCTTTCAGCTGACCTGACCCTTGTAGCCCCTCCCTGAGCCTTCTGCTGGCACCGTGTCAGACCAACTGTCCACGGAGAAAGTCCGTCCAGGACAGTGTGGACAGGTAAAGAGTGTAAACCGCCTGCAACACTGTCCCTGAGCTAAACCATGAATTTAGAAGTGATAAATCTGCATCTAGCCACCTGACTGAAATGTGCTTTAATTAACACAGGTAATTAGGATGTGCTGTATGTATAATTCAGATCCCAGACCTAATTAACCTGCTTGAAGAGGAAAAGTCGATCTCTGCTGGTCAAACGGCATTTCAGAGGAACTTGAGAAACATTTGCTAAGTATAGCATCCATCTGGGTCATTTTTAAGTCATTTCCAGTGAAGCTGCTACTGAGTGCTGAGATTCTGGCATATCCTAAATTCACCATATTCACTAAGTGAACAAATCCAAAGTCAAGCACGGCTTCAACGTACTGTAAACATCCAGTCTGCTTTCAGTCTTTCAGTTCCTGCCTTTTGCCTTCCTGTGACCACAGCTTTTGCTTTCTGCATTCCTGGTAAATATGTTTTATATTTTTGTTTCAAACAAACAGGAATAAAACACTTTCTTTAGTCTAACACCAATCAGGCTCCAGGTTTATCCACCCCTCTCTAAAAAGCATTCTCATCACAGGGGCTTTCAGGAATTCTCAGTCAGACCTATGACTGTGGGCATCGTTTCAGTATCAGTCCTTTGGCTGGACCAGCCGGATGAAGTGAATCGTACCCACATCCCTTTTTCCAGTACTTTGTGGTGAGCTGGTGTTAGGTATAGAGAGCGCTGCTGTGCCAAACAGGCCAATACAGGGCCAAGTAAGGATCTATAGCTGCCCTGGGGAACAGGTATCCAACTCACGTGCTGCATTCACAGGGATTACCCGATTTCAGCACCGTGCCCACTTTTTTTGGCTGCGCCAGTTACTTGGCTCTGGAGGTGGTAATTTCTGTCAGTCACACCATTGCTCTGGCCTGCATATGAAATTTCTGGACAGCTACTGGACAAACTGCCACTGTATGTGATACATATATCCACGGTGTCCAGAGGATGAATCCTAATGACTATGATGACTTTTCCTCCAGCACCACCATAAGTATGACTTTCATGGGTTCATGGTTTTAGGTCAAATGTCTTGACAGCTACTGGAGGAAGTGCCATGACTTTGCGTCCATTTGGGACGAACCCTAATGATGGTGGTGATCCCTTGACCTTTCAACTACCAAGACAAAATTAACAGCTTTACCATCAGGTCGAACACGGCAAAAATTATACCTGCTAAACATCAGCATTTGAGCATGTTAGGATTCTGATGTTAGCATTTAGCTCCAACTGCTGCTGTTTCAAAGCAGAGCTGCACAGAGCTGCTAGACTGGCTGTAGAGTCCTGATCTGATTCTTTTACCTAAATAAATCATGGCAAGTTTTCTGTGACAGATGTGAAATCTCCCCAGAAAAGCTTCCCCGGAAACTGCGTGTGTCAGTCGAGAGACAAAACCTTGCTGATAATCTGCTCAGTTATTCAAACTGACCAGCGAGAAACTTTTTCATCAAGAAGACACTGAGGGGAACAGAGAAGTCAGACACCTAACACTAATTATCCCTCTTTGTAGTCACATAAAATACTTTTGATAAAACATGGAAGCTCAAAGAAACTGCCCTCGTAGTCACAGGCAGACAAACTATTACACGGTGACCCACCAACTGCAACTCATTAGACACCATGCAATGTATGTGATGCATACACTGCAGACAGTAGGTCACATGCAGACAAGCATCTCTAGTCTTACATAAAGGCTCCGAGGGAACCCTGTAAGCCTGGGATTAGCTCTGGAACAAAGAGGCTTTTAAACACTGACCCGTGGACACCCCCCCCCAACCCACTGTGAGACAGAGACTGAAGAATCAAGTGTCTTGTTTCTGTCTACATGACAACTAAGGTTAGTAAAAGTGATTTTAACTTGAAGAGATCTTCCTTCTATCCTCATGAGAGTGAGCTCACATAGAAGCACAAACACAGAAACACAATACAGAAAGCCATTCAACAGCACAGGTAAGAATGGGGTTTCACATGAGCAGGGACAATTGGAACAACAGAGGTGCCAAATGGCACTTCATACTGTACCTCGCTTCCCTTCAGGCTAAAACTAGAAAAGTGCACTGAGGTGAAGAGCTAACAGTGGCCTCATCTCCCTGATCATCCTGAAATCACTCGCACTTTAGGTCTGGATCGTATCTGTCCGGACGAGCCTTCGGCCATCCGAGCAGAGCTCAGGCCCCAAGGCCGAGGTGTCCTCCATCATGTCGTCCTGTCCTCTCTTACTTCCACAGACTCTCGGCTGTCCACGGTTCGTCTCTCCGCTGTGAAGCCTCGTCCCTCTTAGCGCTCAGGCCTCGTGGGACTCGGCCACTGGTTGGATGAGAGCGTAGCGGAAGTAGGGACGCTGGACTGGCAGCAACGGCGGGTCGGATAAGATCAGCCCCCTCCATGTTGTTAACCCCATCTGACAGGACATAATCCCTGAGGCTGAGTTTAAATCCATGCTGACCCCACCTGCTCTCACTCTTGTACTCCTTTGCTTTCCAACCCCCCTCACTTCCCTTCCATATACAAATATATACAAACTCTCCACTTCGTTTTTGTTTTTTTTTTTTCTTTTCCATCTCTCTGACTAGCTTATCCTTTTCCATTCAATCGCTCTGTCAGCCTGTGTCACACTTCGCTCAGGTAAATTATCTGTTAACCTGAGAAAAAGAACAACGAGTTAACAAAAGCCGTTTAAAGCAAGAGGCTCTACAGCCGATCGGAGAGGCCTCATCATAAAAAAACCTCCTGGGTGGTTCTCTGTTAAAGTCACACTGAAATTGAGGGCAACTGTCGGTATTCGAGAATCTCAAAAGAATTTATATATATATATATATATATATATATATATATATATATACACACATATATATACACATACATACACATATATATATACACACACACACATATATATATATACACATACATATACATATATATACACACACACACACACATTATATATATACACACACATATATACATATATATATATATATATATATACATATATATATATATATATATATATATATATAAATATATATATATATACACATATATATATATATATATACACACACACACATTTATATGTGTATATATATATATATATATATATATATATATATATATATATATATATATATATATATATATATATATATATATATATATATATATAAAAATAAACCACAACTGTGTCTATTCATTGATATAAAACAAGTGTTGATGTGGAGAAGAAGATATATTGTATGACTTAAATTGTTTCCTGGTTTGTCTGACTCGTTCAGGCAGCAGTGCAGTAATCTGATTATTTCCAGCCTTTCTTCCATGTAATCAGGCTCAGTTTGCCTAAGCATGGATTTATTAGCTTGTCACAGATTTACTGTATTTGTCAAATGATAAGTAACAAGAAATCCCAATGCAGTAATGCCAAAGACAAGTCTGTCAGTGTTTCACAACTCAAGTACAAAGTTTCTTCATCAAAGACCACTAACAAGATTATTTTGTCCTGCTCAGTACAAACCTGAAGCCCCATTTGGACTGGACCCCGGGTTTTGTAACAGTTCTTTAGTAAACAAAATTAAGTCCTAGAAATTTGTTTATGTTGTATACTAAGTGTGTAAGTCTACACACCCATACCCACCTGTTCTAAGTAGCATCAGACTAAACATTAGCACAGGTGGAGGGATGTATTTGCTGTGTAAAATGGCCATAAACAGCCCTACTGTATATCAAAGAACACCATGGAGAATAAAAAACTAAGAAACTGCTTTCAGTTCAGCACATTACTCACATCTGATGAACATGAGATTAAGATTAAGACTGGGCATCGGAGAGGACAGATGTGTGATAACTGACCAAGCCCCCTGTAGGCAAGGGTTTTAAAGCACTGCTGTTATAGAGTAATTACTAATATGTGCTAGTCTATCATGTGGGTCAGCAAGAGGTGAGTCACTTCACTCCAGCAGTACATCAAGTGTAATTATGTTTAAACAAACCTTGCGAGAATCATCCTCCATTAATCATGGTTATTGTTTGCAGAGCAGCATCCACTTACTAAAATCAGCAATGGAAAACAACCACGAATCTTAATGCGGTATCAGTCAGTGTTCACACAACTCCCACAGTCTTCTCAGATTCAGAAATAGCCCTGTCAGCCCAACAGTTGTCACCTCGTGACTCTGACATCAAAACTTCTCACAGCTGCTACTGCAAAAGCATGTAGGTGAATATCTAATGCAGGGGTCGAGATACAGACCGGAGAACATGCCATCATCGCCCTGTGTCACTGGACAGTGGGCTAGCTGAAGTAACATCGGTTGCCATGGATACCCATTTTGGCCTGACTGGTTTGTGGTTGGAGGGTGAAGCGTGTGGACAGACGGGAAACACTTGCGCTCGTTGCTCATTTATTACACGATACTGTGACTCACGTGGACAGGTGAGTGTGCAGGGCCGGTGCCAGGTTACAGTACAACTACTGCGACCATGCACATGCATGAGAGCAGGCCTTGCTGTTAGTGCATGGATAACGATAGGACCACGAACGAATACACATGTAGGCAAATGTCAGACAACTTTTACTGAAGCTGTCACAAAGGACGGATCATGTGATCAAGTGTACACATGCACACACAGGAATCACACTTACATGTGCAATAAGATGACTCAGAAAGTCTGTGTTGACACACAATGAGGGACAATTTGTGGATTTTCTGTTATCACTGCTCCCTCTTGTGGTGGGAAGGTGGGTTACAACCGTCAAACAATGAAAACACTACGACTGCAATAAACACGACTGGATTTAACTTTCGCTGTGGCAGTAAAACAGATTTACTCTAAATATTTTTTAATGAAACGTAACATACGATCTTTGAGCATTTATGAGTCTCAGTGTCAAAAACAGTGCCCTCACAGTGCCCTCACAGGTTTTATATTCACCCTTCACCTGTGACCTTGAGACGCCCTACATCAGAACTATGAGCTGATACTGAGCCAAATGGTGTGTAACACTTTTCACGACAGCTACAACACAGATATACAGGACCGTACTCTATGGGTAACCAAACAATCACTATCAGAGGTTTTTAATCTACGTCTTCACTCTGTTTACAGTTGGAAAAAAGTCTGATGACTTTTGTAAACCATCGATTTTGACGTCCAGCCCCATCTATCACCAGATACTGTATTCACCTATCTTTGGAAAGTTCCCGGTCTCAGCAGGCTGTGACAAAATGAGGTCGAGCTGTATCAGTCTTTAAACAGGACAGGTTCATACTGAAGAAACCTACAGCAACATCTTCACACTACAGCACGGGTCGACTAATCAGCCAGGAACCCACAAGAGGGCGCTGTAACATAAGAACTAGGCCCAAGCAGTATGAGGGGTGATGTAAGACCCTGACCACATCTGCCCTTCGGCTTATTTCTCAGTTATCATCCTCTCTTTGTTGTTGTACGGAAACCTCCACAGAGTCTCTACAACAACAAAACGACACCACTTCCGACCGCACAAATGGCGGATTCTGATGACGCTTCTACAGGTACAGCTCGAGGACAACTGGGTTTATGGAGGAACAGGCTGCTAACCTGGTCTGGTATTTATGATGTATCACAGGGTATACCAGCTGATTCACAAGCTATTTTGGGTTTTAGGTCACACATGTCCAAAACCGCTCAGTAATTCACTGAACAGGAAAACTCTACATTACAGAAACACAAAGAGGAGATATCCTGCAGGTTTATGGCTTTGCATCAGCATATGAGCAGGCTGAGAACCACTCATCAGGTGAGTATGAGTCACTGCTTCTCCCCCAGGAGTGTCTGGGAAGGTAAACAGTAAACATCACACTAACAGCTGTCCTGGGGCCACAAAAGTCCAGTGTCACCAGTGTGCTTCCAAGTCTTAAATCTGAGAAAACATAAACTGAAGAAACCGAAGTCAACGGCAGCAGGTTTATTCCAGTTCAGAGGCTCAGGGTCTGTGTTGGTCTGTTTAGAGTCCAGTGGTGAAAACAGTGGGTCTCAGACACTGTATGTTTACATGTTGGCATTAAGTTAGAGCTTCTCTCTGCAGTATAGTGCATTCAGTGAGATACGTGGCTGCTGCTGCACTGATCCAGTCCGTGACCCTCCTGTTATGAAGCAGCCATTCTGATTACTCAGCAACCAATTAATGTTAATGTGGTTTATCAGAAAAACTGGTGCAGAGGAACTGGAGCTCTGCCGTCGGCCTCCTAAAACAGAACCAGCAGAACCAGGGATTCATAAAAATCTGATCTCTAGAGATGAATGAGAAATCTAATCTCATGAAAATCTGTCATGTAAGAAACTCAAGCAATAAGTCAGTCAGTCGGTCCGATTCATTCGATGCAAATTTAGCTAAACGAGGGAACCTGAAATGATGATATAGAGGTGAGTGTTAAAAAAGTGGCAGGAGAGTCAGAAATACAGCGAAGCGACTCAGAAATGTCAGTAATTTTGAGATATTTTTCTAAGCTACGTGTCACTGCTGTGATCTTACCGTGGCTATAGCTGACCCCCGGGCTGAGGGTTGAAGGGGTGGCAGCATGCTCCTTGCTGGGCGTTTGGAGGCCTGCCTCCTTCTCTCTCTCTTTGTCCCGCTCTCTCACCTGGCGTTGGCTCATCCTGCCTGGCGTCAGAAGGACGGTATCATCACTGCACACTAGAGCAGCTGGAGACGGACAACGGAGAGGAAAGAGAGGAAAGAGAGGAGAGAGAGGTCATAGATGTGTCCATCTTACTTCTGATCCCAGAACAGCTACCGACTGACTCCCCTGGACAGTCGCCCTCTGTTTTTGTGACATGTGCAGATAACATATATATTTGTTTTCATCCAAGTCTCCTGACCGGGACAGAAGATATGTTTCGTGGAGCAGATAACCTCAGCATGTGTCGGTCTCTTATCACTCCACCTTGTTTACCCGGTGCTAATGAAGCCGACAGGCACGTTATTGCTTAGCTGTGTGAGGATATTAAAACACAACGAGAAATTCACTCTTTTTGTTACGTGGCAGCTTCTATTACAACTCCATGTTTAAATATAAAATCAGAAACAGCCAGAGAATGAAGAGTTTCTAACAAATTGAGATGGATCAGATATCCACAGCATCGGGTGGCTGTTACTTTCATTAAGTGGCAGTGTGGCAGCCTCCTCCTCAGACCTGATCAAGGAGAACTAATGGCATCTCAGCACCTGTCTTTTTCCAATAACTCTAGAGAGCTGGCATTCAAATATATTCAAGGGAAGATACAATGTAGATCAATGGGCTCCATCCATTTCAGATGGCCCCTCACAGCTGTCAGAGCTTAAGGAGCCTTCAACGACATAACCAGTCAGGCTCCACATTTTTTTTTTTTTTTTTTAACAATTTATATTCAAGTGAATGTTTTCACATAACTTACCATGTACAACTGGACATTTTCAAACAAAGAGCATCATGACATCTTGGACTTTCTAATGTGTAGAATTGGCCAGTGAGCTCAGTGAAGTTTGTATAATTGGTTATTGTGACAATAAATATACTCAAGGTCAGCCTCAACCTCCTACACAAAAAAAAAACAGTTTATATATTTTCCAGGTAGAGTTCCCCCTGGAAGTGGCAGAAGGGCCACCTGTGTTACAGGTATGTGTGTGTGTGTCAATCAGTTCTGTAGATTACCTGCTATACTCGGACATAAATGTTGTGAAGGGAATTCATGTCAACGTGAAGCACTTTACTTTGTGTAACCACACCACATCATTTGTCCGGAAGATTTCAGTTACACTGGTTAGAAAGGCTGATTTACAACCAGAAACTGTGGATTAATAGTGAACATCACTTCACAAACTTAATGTTGTTCTGACCCCAGCCTGAGCTCATATGCTAACTCACAGCGATGCCGTCACTGTGGAGACTAAAGGTCTGAATCTTTAAAACAGCAGTGAGAAAGAAGCTGGTGAAAACACCCGAGAGAAGGTTCTATGTGTTCTTAAGGAGGCATCGATGCCACAGACGAACAGCAAAAGAAGCACCGAGCAACATTAACCTAAAGAAACTGTATGCAAATTTTTCTCCATGACAAACTGCAGCTGATGGTTTATTAATGAGGATGGAGCTTTGCTGGACAAATTAAGGCGCTGGCATTGCAACTGAAATAACTATTAGGAGTCTAGGAGCAGTTTAAATACACAGCAAGGTGGCAAAATGAACAGATTTAAAAGATTATCTGTCTGAGGACACTGCTTAAAACGTCTTCATTACTGCTTTACTGTTGTCACCTGTTGCCCTGATTCAAACACACACTCCCTTATGTTCTAGCGGCCCCTGAATACCAGCCCTGGCCCCTCCCCTGCTTGTGTGCACTGCCCCTAGCCCTTCCTGTGGAAGGTCGCTGGCTTACCGGAGGTGGCATGGTGCTCTCTTAACTCTGCATGTTGCTAGCAGGGGAACAGGGCGGAGGCAGAAAAAGAAAAGTGCCAGAGGAAGAAACAGAGAGCAAGAGAGAAGGTGAGAGGGATCGATAAAGTGTGTCGGAGAATTGGATAAAGATCGAATGGGGGAAGGGAAGAGGTACGTCCGTCATGTGTTGTTGACCAGATGTTGGCAGTGGTGGGTTTGCGTGCAGCAGGGTTGGCGATAGCGGGCAGCATCAGCATCAGCAGAATCAGCATCATCATCAGCAGCAGCAGCAGACACACAGGACGACAACAAACAATAAAAAAAGAGGAGACAAGAGATAGAAAACAAAAGAAAACAAAACAGACATTAGTTCAACCAAAATGTTAACACAGGACACAACTTGATGACACAGAACTAACCCACAGACTGGGGCAGTGGCAGGGAATGAGGACATAGCCGTGGTTCATACAAGAGGAATAAATACACTGCCGTTTGCACACAGCACACTCACACGTAATACACCTGTTACTGTTACATCCATCCATCCACAATGACCAAAGCAACAAAAGCTGGGTTGTGCTTATAGATGTTTTCAGTGTCTCACTTACTACTGCAAACAACAAAAAGTTCAGTAGAGTTTCCACTTTCCAGCAGTGTAGCTTAAAATTCCCTGTTCTTTCCAACCAGCAGCTCAAAACCTACATATATTCAGTCTACAGTCTTTCCTGCCAGGGGAAGCATCAGGTGAGGCTGGAACCTCAGGGTGTTTTGTGTGCGGGCGTTAAAAAGGGGATTTTACCCAAAAGGTAAAACCAATCATAATGGTTCGGTTGGCAAATTAATAATTCGATTCAATAATTCGAAGGGCCAGATGTTGAGTCCAGGCCTGGTCCTGTGAACAGCAGAGGCCATAAACACTATCTGGACAAAAAACAGACAGACTCCGACCCCTTGATCTCACCAAGGCTCCTCAATTGTGCCACAAACACCTCAGCAGCAGTGTAGTGTAATAGCAGTAGTGTACTGCTGCACTACTGCTGTTCAGTCAAATTCACCACCACAACTCAGACACACACAATGTCAGGTTCACCTGGGGCTGCCCATTTAACAAGATCCTAATTTACACAGGATCCGTAAGGCTGGGGGCTGAAGCGGAGGACTGACGTCACAGATACCTAGAACTAGAAGGATGCCCTAATCCCCCCCCAGACCAAACACGACCACGTGCTGCTCATCCACAAGGAAGCCACAGAAAACAATGGCAGTGATTGGATATTGCTCAGGTAATCAAGGAGGGGCGATCAAATCGCTGAGTTCTGATTGGTCAGAGCCCTTAGAGCAACTGGCTGAGAGGATAGACAACACCAAGAGCCGCTTACAACAATAAGGCAAACAGATTAGGAAACTGTCGCTGAACGTCAGAGGTCAACTAACAAGGCTTTGTAGAGAGGCATCAACAGAGTGGTTTTCTAATTTAATCTCGGCTTAGCCCATTGTCTCGCAGTGGGAAAGCAGCTACTCTCCGGCCCCTCCTTCTGAGTGACTTACAGTCGCGGGGGCATTAAGCTTAGGGGGGGTGATGGGGCGGCTGGGAGGATGCCGCGATAGTTCCTCCTAAGTAGTCCAGGGACTCAAACCAACGGTCTTGCGTTTACACAGCAGCTTTTCCAACCCGATGGAGCAGGCCACTGGTCTGAGTCTAATTCAGAGAGAGATGAATTGGTGGCAGCTGTCGCCAGTGTCCTTGACCAACGGACTGAACTGGAACCAGGTCGCAGGCTCTTAATGAAAGTTGCCTGCCGATTAGTGCTGATTAATTATGCAGGTGAGCGGGTGGGCTGCTGGGCTGAGGGGGCTGACCCTGACACAAAGGGGACAAATGCCTATAACCTGCAAGTGTCACTATCAAAAGATATAAATCATGACAGGCAGCCTGAGGAGTTTTATGGTTCAGTGTGATGAGAGACAAATCAATCAAAGGGCTGAAGACAGCTGGCTTCAGTTTGACTCCTTGGCTACATGCAGACTTGTTCATGACAGCTGTCCAGCCCTGACACCTTTGAGACATTCAGTCACTTGCATTTTAAAGGATAACATGGAAAAGGGTTCATTTCTAGGACGCAGTCGAGCACTGAATCCCATATACTGGTGTTACTTTTTACAGATGCTGGTGGCTGACAGCTGTCAGTCATGTTTGTTTGTTCCTGTTCGTCTACTCTAGTCCGACTAATACTGGATGTGTCAGGCTGATACTGATATTGATATTTGTATTGGTGATAAAAATATCAATATGAATAAATCATCCAATGTTGTTGTTTTTAAACAAACAATCTTGATACGGATTCCAGAGATTTTTTTTTTTGAGAATTGTGAACAAGACACTAATATCGGCTGATATATCACATTTTTCTGTTGAACAGTGATACTGTTGTCGGTGATAACTGTTACAGTAAAAGTTTTCTAATTCTGTAGATGAATGTAAACAGCTGACGACATGCTGCTCTCCAAGGCCAAGGTCGGATTAGGTAGTGTTTTCATTAAAATGTAAACAAGATTGTTAGTGGACTTGATAACAGATTTGCATGTGTGACAGCCACGACTAAAAACACAGAAAACAAGCTGGACATAGCAGGTTCAGCCTCAGTGGAGGATGGTGAGAAAACCCCAGCCTGCTGTCTCATTAAGGCAAAGTCAGATCATTTGACTTGAAGCAAAAAAAGACTCACAATTAGTCTGTTCTACAACGTAGGACAAAACGTGTAGTTTAAGGCTCATAAACTCTTCAGTGAGTGCAAGTCAGCATCACAGAAGCATAGGTGGACTAATGTTAATATTTAGATTAAGGAACTTTGATGTTTGACTGAGTCAAATGTGTACCTGAGTATCATGGTTTGCACATCAGACAACCTGCTGTGGATTTACAATGTTAAAATAAAACAGTCATTTCAAGGTCCAGCATGTCCATTCACTTATTCAGAGGGGAAACCACAGAAAGCAGCCTCTGAGTGGAGTTGGCTCTCCCCTTGTCCACCTTCTCTCCGGTGTCAGGACCTAAGCCAGCGGCCTGCTGTGTGTCTGAGCTGAAATACGAGGACAGCGGAGGAGATGCCCTGAACTAAAACCCAAATACTTCAACTGATGTCCGAAGCCCGGACATAAAGAACAGCATAGAGAGGAGTAATGGTGCAGAGCCATGTTTTTTTCTCTTCATTTTGAGAGGAGCTGGTTTAATAGGGCACTTGGGAGGTTTCTTTTTTTTAATTTTCCCTGAACAAATAGTATTTTTGTCTTCGATATTTGTGGTTGTATCAACATATTTTAAAGCTTTATTGTTCCTCCTTTGCTTCAGTGTTTGGCACTTCTGCAAATAAGCTGAAAAAAACAAGCACTCCATTTTATTCTGACAGTTTATTTCAGCGCCCATCGAACCAAAGGTTGGATCGTTTTTTTTTTAAGCATACAGTGAGAGACCTTCATTAAGGCCCCGTCACACCAAAATTCATCTGTCCATCTTCACAAACTATGTGATTCTAGACAAAGTGTGAAATAAGGGCCGCTTGAAGAACCAGTTAACAAAAAACTGTGGCTAACCGATGCTAACAGCAGGAGAGAAACGTCAGCATTATACGGCCACAAGTGCTCCCTGAGCTTCTTTCCATTTTCTCTGTTTAAGTTACAGGAGATGGGTTTCTGAGCGATATTATTAGTGAGATGCAACAGAAAAAGATGTATTTGTGCCTGAAACTGCACCAGTCACTAAAGTAACAAGTAGAAAATATTCATTATCTCAGGAACGAAATCTTCAGCTCAGAGGAGACTTTACTCTTAGCCCCAGCGATCTGGTCAGAGCCGTAGATTTTATATAGGTGGTTGGTGGTTTTATACTGAAACTACAAGAGTAAAGGCCAGTTAGAAGTAAGACAGTTCCTACTGTTATTGTGCGTTCGTGGCTGAGTCTCTGTGGCTGATCAATAACTCTGATTAAAGATTAAAGAGCAGGATTTTCATACAGGCTACTGTTACAGTTATAATAAAATTAATGAGTGCGTCCATGCTCTTATTGTGATATTGTGGAAACATCGTGTTTTCTAAGCCAGTGATGTTCAAGCATCCTCGACTTTTTATGGCTTCCTCCATTTTGGACTCTCTGGCTCTGCGTTCCCGTAAAGGTCAACACTGTCTATACAGCTTGCTATTGGTCAAAGCTACAAATTTGAGGGTTAAATTTCACCTTAAGAGATCTCCACAATAACTGTGATTCCTCTGATATGACCTGGTTTTGTCATCATTTTGCAGATTTGAACACTGGTGTCATCTTCCCTTTATACTGGCTGGTGTGAGACTCGTATTTGGTAGAGGACACACTTGTTGTTTCAGTACAGTATATTCCTGTGGTGAAACCCGCACTAGCAGAAATTACCCCTGTCTCCTCCCATGAGCTTTGGAAGCTCCACAGGAAACACAGCCTCAAACACAGCACGTGCTCTGTGCCCCTGAAAAGATGAGGAGTGCTTACACAGGATAAAGTGCTGTGACATATTACGTAATGTTTAAACATCACTCGCAGCAGATTTCTGACCCGGTTTCTCTTTAGTAGCAGTGAAAGAAGAGATAATGAAAACAGCTTTTTTCTTTTTTATATATCTGAAGGGCACCTTTTGCCATTTAGTCAGCTCGGAAACAAAACACTATGTTATGAAGGCAAAACCTAAATTCTGGTTGAATGCTGAATGGCCTGACCTGTGTATTCAAGCTAGAAATATCTGAAAACATCCAGCTCCTAACAAATCCCCCACCGTGGTGTGTGGAAGCTAATGTAGAGGCCATGAATACATCTATAGGTGGAAAAAGATCAGGGGATAAAGAGGCTAAAAAGGATAAAGGAAAGAATATGGAAAGAGAGAGAGAGACTCGGAGAAGGAGCGTGCTCCACTGTAATGAACAGCTGAGTCACGACTAGAGCTAAGGGTTCAGGTCAAACTAAGACAGTATAGTCTCGGACATCCGATGACAGCGTCATCACAGAAATGCCCTCCGTGTGTAATGAAGTGTGACTTATGTTTCCATAGTTTCTCTCTGTACAGTTCTTGTGATTATGGACGGGTGACCGAATAAAGTACAACCTCCCGCACAATGTCTTAATGAGGGGCTGCTTCAATGCTAATTGTCATTATTTTAACGTTGCACCTTGAACAACTTGGCATCCGGTCAGGAGGAAGGAGGCAGTTTTAAAAGTTCAACACAAATAAAAATACCATTCTCATACATAAACATATTGGTTTGTGCAACTTAAATCTCTATTAGCTTTTTTTCTCAAAATACAATTCTGATATTTTATCTCCTTAGGAAGCTGATACAGTTAAGGATTTAGTGAGTGGGTTGATATGGACCTAAAATCGAAGCTGTGAATAATTATTCTGAGTGGCGATACATGGTCCACATCTCTGTGTTTACTTCGTAGGGGGCTAATTTTGGTTGTTAGTTAGAGCCACATGTGAGATGTCATTAGAACTTTTATCAAAAACAGACTGATCAGGATAAAAATAAATGGTTCCTGTCCCTGTTTGAACATATGCAGCTGCTAAAAATATGAATGAAAAATGACATAAAATAGATAGGCCTTTGTCTGAGAATACTAGAATGCTCCTCCAGTTGTTTTCAACAACTATACGATTCTGAATAAAATACAGAACAATTTCAGGTTTTCCTGTTTTTCTTAACAACACGTGCAGTTGTGAAAATAACAATCAATGTGAGCAAACAAAAAATAACAACAGTCTTTCCCTGGTCGATGTATCAACATGTGAATAAAAATATGGCGTGGACCGGCACTAAGTCTCCCTCCATGGGAGGGGGCAGGTTGTCCCACAGACTCAGAGTGAGGAAGCAGAGATGCCAACACAGGCTTTACGGAGGAAACAGGTTATGTAATGCTACATCAAACTATAACTACAGAAAGAGCATTGTCCCTCCTCTATCCCTTTTGAGAAAATATGAACATCTTGAAAAGTCTATAAACCGCTCAGCCCGAGAACTGTGGCTTACTTACACTTTGAGTAGACACACAGCAATGTTAGCCTTCATTTGAAATCGGAAGTACAAAATTTAACTTGTCTTTTAGCTCTGTTTTTCTCTCCACAAGCTCCTGGGAAAAATATCTGGCCTTTCAGCTAGCTAACTAGCTAACTAGCTAACTAACTAACTAACTAACTAACTAGGTGTGTCTGTCCACCGTTTGGCACAGGGAAGGTCACTCTGAGCTCCTGAGCAAAAAACAACACAAAATGATTAGAGTGACACTTGTGGTACAGGCTATGAATCCAAAACAATAAGTAGAAAGACACTAAAATGAGGTAACTGAACCAACAGACTGTAACTACATCACTGAGTCCTTTGATCCACTGTTGAGATAGAAACATTAATTATATAGAGCCGCTTCAAATAAAAATGTATTTGTCTAAAGTCAGCACCTGAAAATCCATTCTAGCTAATGAAATCTATGATGACATTCATCTTCAGTATTAGGTGTTGCCGTATTTAACGTGGCAACGAGGCACTTCTCACTGGAGCTCAATGAAGGACATTTACAGGGGGATACAACAACGGCCCTGATGTCCTCAAAGCTAAATGGCCGTTAACGATAGCGACGACCGCTCAACGCCGTAACGGAACACATCGACTTGGTACTGTACTGTCATTGGCCTCGTGCACTGTGAGTGAATGTACAGCCACTTAGGTTAATAAGCAAGTCTCTTGCCTCCCACACACTCTAATGAAGTTTCTCACAGCAGCTGTTGTGACACTGGATTAATCAGCAGCGTTTATAAAGCCTGGCTCAGAGCTTTGTTCAATTCAATTCAATTCAATTCAATTCAATTCAACTTTATTTATATAGTACCATATCATAACAGACGTTATCTCAGGGCACTGTTCATATAGAGAAGGTCTAGACCAGACTCTTATTATAGTTATTATTTACAGAGACACAACATTTCCCCATGAGCAAGAAAAACTCCCTTTAACAGGGAGAAACGTTGAACAGATCCTAGATCATGGTGGTGGGGGTGTTAATGTGCACAGGGAGGAGGAGGAGGAGGAGGAGGAGGAAGGGGAAGCTCGGTGCATCATGGGAAGTCCCCTGGTAGTCTAGGCCTATAGCAGCATAGTGAGGGGTTCTAATGAAGGCTGCCGTGTGGGGGTTATATGTGGTATACTGCTGGGCATTACTGAGCTAGAGACAGGCAGGGGGAAATCAATCTACTATGGTTTGAGCATTTCAAAGAGGTTCAAAGTTTCTTCAGTCTGACCCTCTTCACTCATAAAAACACCTCATGCCCATTACAAAAATTTTCAAAGACACGAATTTCCATAATTCATAACAATGCTTGTAAGTGTAATGAAAATACCAGAAGCTCTATTCTCTACCAAAACCCACAACTTAAAAATTAACTGAAAACAGCCCGTTATTTATTTTCCAGCAGGCCCATAGCACATGCTGGAATCTTATTTCATTCTCTGGGTCTGGAACCCGATCCAAGCTATGTCTCGCAAGAGCATCCCGATCCGGAGTTTTTGGCCCAGATGCTGATCTGCTACGTAGCAATCTGCTCTTACTCGATGGACTAGTTCTCTGAAAGGGAGAATCCTCAAAGACCGGAGCATGAGAGCGTGTGGAATCCATCCACTCACAATTCTCGCAGCAGGACGCACTCTTGACATCAAAACAAGAAATACCCGAGTGACAGTGGCCTACAGCAGATGTTAGAATTAAACTGACCTGAGATCTGCTAAGATCTAGATAACTGACAGTTAGTGTCACGTTCCAATGGCAAGAGCAATATTTCTGCAATGTTAAGCAATGTTTGGCTACAATTGCTCAGACCGGAAGGAATTGGGAAATATAGCAAAGTATTTACAAAGCAGTGGGAGCTGCAAAGTACCGAGAGACACTTTTTGACATCCTGATTTAAATCGTAATTTTGTTCTTGGCCAAAATTCCTGTACAGCTGTTCAAACAATATCTAACACTTTGGTTTGTTTTGAGAATTGAAATAATTCTGAAGCTAAACACACAAAAAAGACATACATAAGAAATGGTATCATCAAATAAATAAAGACTGTTGTCAATGTGCTGTCAATATAAAGAGTTTTACATGATTTTACCTCATCAGCGTGAATGCATCAACACAAAGGATGCAGAGTCTAAACCTGTAGTAAGATACTTTAGCTCCTACCTGGAAAGATCAGTGAAGAGATGACCAGTCCAGTTTATTTGGAATTTTTCCTCGTAGCTGAACTCACAGAGACAGAAAAAATAAACAATCACAATGTTGACAAATGGCCCGATGCAGTTCAGC
This sequence comes from Istiophorus platypterus, assembly GCA_016859345.1. Taxonomy (NCBI): domain Eukaryota; kingdom Metazoa; phylum Chordata; class Actinopteri; order Istiophoriformes; family Istiophoridae; genus Istiophorus; species Istiophorus platypterus. The sequence goes on from CM029130.1 coordinate 19,113,260, forward strand.
TCTTTGCAGCCTCTCTCCAAAGTCAACCCTGCCAAATGGAACATGAGCAGCAGCGTATAGCAGAGAACATGAGGGTGGGGAGCAATCCACGCTGGAAGATTACTCCGATTGTTCTACTTCGATCCCTGAACCAGCTAGGGTTCAGGGCTGGTTGTTAAAAGTGACAGGACACAAAAATAAGTGATGACAAATAGTTTTACAATACAGCAATAAACACATTAAATAACAAACTTCAAATAAAATACCGAAGGCACTAGTTAAGAAAAAAGAGGAAATACAAAGACGATTGAGCTGAATAATTACAAAAGCCACGAAACAAAGAAATATGTCTAAATACTTTTTCTCTGCTCTGTGATTTACAATAAACACTTTTCCCAAAGTCACAGAAAATCGAAAATAGATTGTATTCATTAGGGAAAAAGAAGTAATACAACAAATTTTCATGTTAGAAGTAATGACACAGCATCAACTCCTGCAGCCATTTCTACAGTACTGGTCAATCCACCACAGACCAGCATCCACTAACCCCCAGCTGTCCCCTCTCCTCTGAGTGTGGAGACCCTGGGTCATGTCCAGTGGTTTAATCCATTACAGAACCGGTGCATCCGTCAGCCCGAGGTGGGTCCGCAGCCAAAGCCCGAGCTCAGGCGGGGA